>QUSF01000036.1:4564989-4707738 GCA_003676055.1 Chloebia gouldiae | reverse complement strand
CCATAGGCTGACTCAAAAAGAAAAAAACACCATGATACGCTTAACAACATGGGCCTGTATTCATTCCAGGTGGGGTTCTCCTCTTTCCATATGCTTCCACCTAAGCTAGGTACAATGTCCTATCATTGAACATGCAGAACACTGCTTCAGTATGCTCCTAATAAAACAAGATACGCAAGACCTTAATCCTTCCATGTACTCACATATGTATATTCATATTTACATCTACATGTACATCTACTATGCATATTTACATCTACATACGCACACCTCTGAGTCCAAAGAGATTTGAAAAGAGTGCACTGAAGACAAGAAATGGTGGTTGAATGGCAAATCTTATAAACTTGAAGCTGTATTTCACAATGGTGAGACTGATGCTGATGTCTTGACATTTGAAAATACTTCTTCCCCTCTACCATTTCAAAAACTGTTGGTTGGTTTGTACCACCTGTCATTGTTTTCAGAGATATCTCTACTGCTATATAATGTAATCATTCCAGCTGATGTGTCAAGCTGTTAAATGTATTATTAGTATAAAATAGATAGGACAGTTTGCACTGAAATAGAAGACTTAGGTTTATGTGTTTTAATTGTTACATACAGGAAAAAAATAATGAAAATGGTTGTTCAGTTTAAATAGTCACATTTATTTATCCACTTCCTTAGTTCTGTTCAGAAAGATCTTCAAGTATCCACCAGTTGTTAGTAATGCTCACAATATATATCTAAAATCAAAGAAATGTACATTGAATAAAGGCAAATGGAAAATTATGTAACTCCACATTTCTGATGAAGTTTTATTTGAAGCCTAGATTACAAATTCAAATACAAAAGGCAGGATGTAAAACAGCCACACAAGATTTTTCAATTAATTAATGCAGTAGTGCAAAATTGCAGGAGTGAGTTAAGGTAGATAGTGCTATAAAGAGGCTTCAAACTTGTTTGATATAAATGCTCTAGGAGGTTCCTTAAGGAGGAGACTCTGGGAGTACAATTTTAGAGTGGTGCCTAGTAAATCAGTGATTTAAAGTAATAGAAGTCATGTGGCTAAATCACAAGGCACCACTCTGAAGGTACACCTTTAATACCTTGCTTGGCTGACAAGATTGAGTCCACTCTAATCCAGCTGTTTCTGATACCAAGTATAACACTAAATACTGTAATAAATCTAAATGGGATTTGTGTTGTGCTATGAAACCACATCAACTTCTTCAACAAGGCTAGTATTTAATTCTTTTAAAAAAAATCCCTTCAGGATATCAGAAAATTCTACACCTTGAGTGTTGAATTTCACAGGTGGTGGATTTGCTCTTGTCTTCTGAAAGTGGAATGCATTCCTGTTAAAAAAAATAAAAAAGAAAATTAAAATGAAACCATGGAGACAGGTTTTTTTTTTTTTAATATGCTTTATTCTGGTGTAGTTTTGCCTGTGCAGCATAAAGTAAGTGCTTCACCCATTTTTGTTATGTTGATCCAGCAGAAGAGATCATTTGCTTTTTCTTGTAGAAGACAGGTGCTTTACCAGGAGGCAGCTATGAGGACATATTTGTTTCACCTTAAGAGGAGCATATATGTGGAAGTGGTACTGCTATAAAATAAATTATTCAAAATTAAAGTACTGCTTTGGGATGCATTCAGATCCCTGAGGAATACTCCTGCTTCTGTGCAAAAGGTACTTTCTGTTTCATATTACAAGCTCAAGTTCGGTGGGGGCTGTAACTGGTTTCTGCCCTCCTCTTCAAATCCCACACCTGAAAAAGCTACAGCTACATAGCTATGCACAAACAGTTTGCATCTTTATACCCTGTTCCCTGTCCCTTTAGATTTGTGTTCCACTGGCCCTGATTTGCACTACTTTGGAAATAGCTTAAGGTACACAAAGAAAAGCTGCTCTTATTTCAGAAAGGGCTTAATACAGAAATGTGTGCAATTAAAACATTATGTTAATCACACAAGCATTATTTGTTGCACACTGCAGAAACTATTGTATCTCCTGTTGTTTAAACATGGCCCTGACCAAACACTGACCCCTTGCTGCTGTCTATTGAAGCTTTAAAAAGTTTCTTCTTCAGCTTTCCTCTCACAAATCGTCTGTAATAATTTCTGCATTTGGAAGTATTGTGATCTAAAATTTTATTTGACCTAGCCCTCATGTCTACAGTCTCTTATCATCACAAAAAAGCATTGATCATCAACTTTTCATGATCTAGCAATTTTGTCATCCGCACATCCTTTTAATAAATTACCTCAGTTTGGCATCTGAGAAGTTGCATGAAGTGGATGCACACTGGACTAACCACAAAACAAATTTCAAGGAGTAAAGCATGATATTATTGATACCTTTCAACCAGGACACCCTTGAGTCTTGAACTAACAATAGTTAACCACAGCACACTTTCCATTTACCTTTGCAGTCTTTAGTATTTGGTAGCAAATTTGTCTTTGTTAAGCTGCAGGCACCCCTAGGACCAGGTCTATGTGAGATTTTAAGAGTATATCTAGGAATATCTCACAGAACTGAACAGCTTTTCTAGAAGACTCTGATACTTAGGACAGAGAGGCTTTGCTGGTGGAAATAACACATCTACCCAGGCACTGACAACAAAGATTATCAGCCACCAAAAGCAGAAAGGCAGCTGAAGAGCTGCAGAAGAAATTGTCTTGATAACAAAACCAAAAGTGTCTGTGTAATGCAGCATCCACAGAAGTTCAGAAATAGCGGTATCAATGGATGTCTGATAAGGCAGAATCACTTTCACTCTGTAAAGAGGTCACACACTCTGATGTGCACAAAAAATATGATTTGTGTATACAGCAATTGTGGGATGAGATTTTTAATAATTATCAATTCTTATCAAAATATCTAAATAGTATTATGTTCTATGTATGCTGAACACAGAAATCAGATGCATTTGGAAGGTTGGATGGAGATGCAGGTCTCATATATGACCTTAAATTTGCAGTTAATGAGTGTGACATACAAAAAGGTACAAAAAAAAGCTGCATTATAGTTTCTTTTCTGTAGTCTCCAGGTTTATCCCGTGTCTGAGAGAACTGTATTACTTTGGTCCTTGAAAGAGTGGTATCTCTATAAAATACCAAAACAAAATCTCTGAGGAAGCAGAAATTACATGATAGTAACAAGAATAGCTCTTGTTCCTGAGTAGGTGTGTAGTCCATCTGAAGATTACACTGCAGTTGATCCCATGTTCCCTTTTCTATGAAGGAAGCTTGTTACCCTGACTTTTAAAAGTGTTACGTTTTCTTTTATAGCTCTTTTGAAAGTTTTAATGTTCTTATAAAACTTCTTTAGCCTTCTGATGTTTACATATTTCTATGGGAGTTCTCATGCACTGTTCATGTAAATAATGATTATTTTGCATTCTTCTTTGTGGGAGGAGAGAATTGATGGACTGTTGGTTTGACCAACAGTCAGATGTTGGTGTGTGGTTGGAGAGGTGGCAATTTCATCCTCCAATCCACCGTCACTTTTGGAATTCTATATATTGAGAGGTCAGAAATAAAATTTGCTCTTTTTCTCTTTTGAACTTAGCAAGCTTCTGTGTACTAATTTTGTGTCCAATAATGACAGAAGCTCTTAGTAGTACATATTGGGTGGGTGCTCAGGTTATGAAGGAACCAGAAGTTTGGAGATTGACAAAGGGCACAAGAAAAATGTACTTATAGGTATGACTTTGAGGCCACATTGGACTGTGAGAACCTCTCATCTTTCCAAAGCCCCCGTTAGATTATGTGCGGACTTCCTGGGCAAGACTGGGTAGAAATTCCCTTTCATTGCCGCTCCAGAAAAGAGGATATAGTCATTTTAGAGAGCCAGTTTACAGTTAGGACAGATTAGTAGCTGTATTGGCAGAGTGAAGCTAGGCAGCAACAAGAGGAAGACTATTGTTGTCTTCCCTGCTTTTGCCAGTGGAATGGGCTACACCAATCTTTTGCAGCTCTTCCAATCCTTTGACATCAAATTCTCACTTGACTTCATCCTTAGAATCAGCTATACAACAAATATATTAGAATGATATCCCATCAGGTTTCATTTATGGTATATGCAAACAAATCCAGCAAAAATTGAAGGTTCGGCTTGTGTGTGTTTATAAGAATATACATTGCAGCTGATACAGAGAGCTATCAACTCACATAGGAGCAGGTCCCAGGAGCAGAAATACAGTAAAGATTGAAAAAAAAAAAAAAGCCAAAACAAGTTAAAATATACCATTTTCCTCTGACAATAATCATATCCAAGGAGGTTTCTTATCCACTTCCAAGCGCCCAGAGGTCTCTTGGTTTGGTCAGGTGCTGAGCGATGGGGGTCTTTAGAGCTCAGTAGGAGTTAACCCTGAAGTGAATCCTGCTGGCCTGGAACAGGGAGATAAATGCTGATTGAATAAGGCATGGTTAATAAGACTTTTGTATTCACTCCTCATTGTGGAATGGTTGGTTTTGTTATAAAATTAATTAGCATACATGTGGAAGTACTTTGTGGAAGCAGCTTAATCTCAAGCAAATGTGAAAATAAGCCTGTATTTTTTCTAGAGACTGATTTACATTAATTATCTTCCACTTTAAAAAACCTCACAAACTCTTTTTATAAATCATTGTTTCTTTGTGGAAAAATGAAGAACAGAACACATCTGTAAAACACTGTACATACAAATTTCTAGTATTTCCAGCAAGGAAGTATTCTCCAAAGGCAGAAAGGCTTGGCTTTAAGTCAAAAATGCTACTTCACAACTAGCTAAAGTCAGAGACCTCAGTTTCCTCAGTTGATATCTAGCTACCCAAATTACTAGCTTCAAAAATTAATTCTGAAAAAATTCTGACCTTCTGAGAACCAGACTTAATTTCAGGAACCTATATGTGTATTTAGGTGCCTAAACATTGCCACGCTCTGTTACTTTTTTTTTTTTTTTACTTAATTAACTACAGCACTGATCATTTATCCACATAAAAGTTATCAGTTTGTGATCTCAGAAAAAGACTGTTTCACAAAAATTTAACCAGCAGCAATGTAGCAACTTCAGACTGCAAATGTCCATAATGAAAGCATACGGATTTTCAGGGCGTATGTCCGTGTTTAACTTCTGCTTTGGCCATGGGCCTTTGCCAGATCCCAGTCCTTCAGTCATCCTGCGAGGGATGAAATGCACCCTTGCTCTCTTCTGAGACATGTGCTGGAGCTTTTTTTACACAGTAGTTTGAACCAGTGGTGGGGATGACCTGCTTCTCTGCCTGGCATGGAGTAGGAACTCAGCTGCAGCACATGGATGGACCTGGGAGTCCCAGCTGTAGAGACCCACTTGCACACAACTAGGATACACCCTATCCTTCATGCTTTTAAAGAAAGCTCTCATCCCTCCTGAAGAAATTAAAAAAATAAAGTGAATTGTCTACCTAAGTCAGTATTATCTCATGGAATAAATTCCCATAGGATGATCACTGAGTAAACCTCCCAAATTGTTCCACTTTGAGGAATTTCAGGCACTGCCTGGCAGCAGCAGAATATTATAAACTCATTAATCTGCCTGATGCATCTGTTTTCATCTCTGCTATAAAGAAGAGGTAGGAGTGTTCTACAGGACTTCTGTCAGTATCCCTCTGCCTCTCCAACAGCTAGGGATAGGCAAATAGAGTGAAGATGCAGTTGTGGATCTAAACATTACCTCTCCCTCCTAGTGTGAAGAGACACAGAGCCAAGATTCCCTTCCCTCAGGTATCTCTAACCAGAGTGTATATCTGACTCCTTCATGATGGAGGAAAAAAGTTCCTTTTGTTTCATGACTGCTGCTTGTCTCTCTCTTGAGTTGGAGGTCACAGGTTAAGGAGGAAGGCGTACATTGGCACGCTTGCCTTGCAAGTAGAGAAGTGTTAAGAAATGAGATGTGAAGCAAACAGACAGCTCTGGTGAGGAAGATGGACTTACCCTTACAAATTTGTGACAATGTGCACCTGGATGCCCAGGGATCATCACAGCTATCTCCACCTCTGGGTCCCAGCAGGGACACATGCTGTTGGCTCCTCTGCAGTTTGGTAGGCAAAGCAGACTGGTTTGGCCAGTGCTAGTGTCACAAAATAAATAGTCATGCAACTCTTTTGTTTTTAACAAATTCCTAAATTGTGCTGTAGAAAGAGGTCAGATTGAAACAAGCTTCCGGATCATTAAAGTTAAAAACCCCCAGACATAAAACAAGTACTATTTTCCTCTCTCCAGATCCTGTAGGAAGACTTGCCATAGCACAAAACCTTCAGATTTTCACAGAACATACCCTTGCTGATAGTCACTGGGACACATATTTTGCAGCAAGACCATGTTGGCTCAGCCTTTGTGAGTCTGCAAATTTACTTTGTTTGAGATAGTAATGCTGTTACTTCTGCTAGGAAAAAAAATCAAACCACAAACTAGCACATGACATGAATATGACTTTTCTCTCAAAAAGGGAGAAAAGATTTTGTAAAATCTTGTCTTCCTCTCCCTGGGCTGCCTTTACTCAAATATAAAATCCAGTTCTTCCTTTGACTTAATTACCTAAAATATTCTATTTATAACTGGAGCTTAGTGTCTATCCTTGTAATTTTCACTAAGAAAATGTCTATATTTTCTTAACTCATATTTTAACAGTCCTGAGTACAGAACCAACACTTACCCATTTCTATCAAAACCTGAGCTGTTAATGGATGTTCATGTCTATTTCCTTTAAAGCACTACTGTGTTTAAACACCTAGATTACTGAATGTAAAAATAGCTGGCAATCTCAGAAGTGAACATTTTACTTGTAATATGGCTGATTTTATCATGCGCCACAACATTTTTTTACTCATTATTTATTAATATTTTATATAGCTCATAAAATATGAAGGTTGAGGTCAATAATTGCTGACAAATAAAAGACCAATGAAAAGGACAAGCAAGGGCATTATCGACAGCATTAACCACTATAAAAAAAAACTCCTAGATTGTCTTTGCACACATTGAAATACAGTAACCACTTAAAAGACCCAAGTAAAGGAAAAAGAAAACTTATTTTTTAATAATCAACATAGTTTCCAGTTTCATGTATGCTCACATGTGCTTCAGAAAGCATCTGGATTTTTATTGCCATCCGTTTTTACTTATCAGTTTCATTCTGTAGCCTCTGTCTTTACTTTGCTGCTGGGGAGCCTCATCTCCTCTGAGCAGACTGGTGAGCAGAAGACAGTTTTCCACTTGGCTCACAGCCCCACACTATGCATTGTCAACATGACTGTGTTTAATAATAATTCCTGCTGATTCTGTTGTGGAAAAACTTACTCTTCATAAGCTGACTAGTTTGTGGTGCCAGTGCATGTGTGTATAATTTTTTTTTTCTCATTTTTACAGGCTTGGGCCCTGGTTTACAAAAGACTGCTTGAGCATGTGCTAAAAGCTAAACATACTCATTCCCACCTTTATTTAGCAAAGCACTTAAGGATGTATTGAATCTGGCTGGCTTCAAAAGGCTGAAGTGCTTGTTGATTCAGTCTTAGCTCTCAGGACTAAATTCTAGCTCAGACACTCTCTCAAACCTACCTACATCTCCCTCCCCAACAGCAAGATTTATGCCTTTCACGACAATAGACTTACCAATTTCGAAGTTATCACATTTCCCATATATTGTGTATTTCAGAAAACTATACCAAATATATGATCAGAACTACCTCTCCAGAGCAGTGAGTGATCCACATAATCTGCATTTCTGTGTCACTTCATAATACAACAGGGGGTAGAAAAGAAAACCTATTAAATGAGTCCATAATTGTTATGCAAAGGATACCAATGGTTCCATTTAAATTGCATCACAATTTTCCTCTGATAGACACACTCTCCCTAAATAACAAAGGTGTTTCTACCTTCAATAAAAAGAAAGGAACAAGAACCATATTTCTATATACTGTGATTAACACATACCTTTTAAAAAACTGTGTGTTATTGAAATATTAAAATACAATATACACAATTTCTTCAAAATCTTCATCTGCTCTTAAAATAAATAAACAAATATGAATCCTTATGGGGTCTAGAAGGAGCAGTCAGAAGTGGGAATTGTGTCAGCTCATGAGACGTATTTAGGGTAGTTGTCAAACTTAAGCTGCAACAAATTATTTTAAATTACATTCTCCCTCTGTGTCCAGAAGAAGGACTAATTTCAAGCAAACAACAAAACCGGACTGTACTACATTTCCCTAGTTCATAAGCTCTTAGCATCATTTTAGAGTGCCAACCTATTAAGAAGGATTTTCAAAAACTGCTGTCATTGTAGCTGAAGCTGTCAGGATATGCAGTGAAAACGTATAATTTATTTTTATTCTAGGAAATATGATTTTGTAAAGAGCAATAGGAAGTAAATCAGCAACATTATCTAGTAATATATTTTCTAAAAATGCTGATTTACAGACACACACCTTACCAAACTATTTCTCTTTGATTTTTACATTTGTTTAGACTGTTACATCTCTTTTGTAGACACCAGGTACATGAGTTCGTGGTTGGAACACCTGAGCAAGTAAGTCTGCTGTCTCACACCATTCCCTGGATACTACTTGCATGGGTATCAAATGCCAGCTTAAATCCACACAGGAAAACCAAGTAGCTTGCAGTCATGGCTGAATCTGTAGCTCCATAGAGGTTTCTATGTTCTCTATAAAACTCAAGAGAATAAAAAGGGCAGGCTGCAATTTCAATGAACCAGTAGGAAAGCTTTATCTCTCAAAAAAAAAATTAAAAAAAGAAAAGAAAGTAACTTAAATGCTGTTCCTTTATTTTGTTTCAACCCATCTTCCTGAGCTTGCTGTTTGGCTGTTCTCCTAGGATGGCTGGAAATATTGCCACGATCCTGGGCATCCTGGTTGCAGAGGAAGACAGTAAGAGCTATCACATAACACATGGAAACATTCCCTACCACCACATTTCTTGGTAAATGTGTTGGTGCCTTGCAAAAAGACACAACCTGAAGGTGTCCTGATTCCAATCTATTAGGCATCAGTTTTTCTGATGTACATGTTGTACAATATGCAAAATAATGTGTTGTCTTCTTTTGGAGCACTTCAGTCTACTCGTGTAATTTCAGAAATTCGACCATGGTTTTCAGGAAACAAATCCCCTAATTTTGTTTATTTCATCAGCTTCCTACAAAATTTCAGGACTTGTTAACTGGGCAGGTCAGTGAGAAAAACTTCACTGGTATAGAGAGAGCGTAAAAAATAAATACAGCAATGATACTTTTGCATGCACGTGTACTTAGGTGCATGCAGTTGATAATAAAGGACTATCTGTAAAACATTTACATATATCAAACCAATTAATTATTAATATACTTCCAAACTATTTTCCTGAAGGGATTATTTACTTCCCTTCCCATAAATATGAGTGACCTACTGAAAGCTAAGCTTGTGACCCTATGCTTTCTAGGTTTAGAAATAGAACCTACCTTACCCCAGCTAAATCAAACATCACAATGTCAAATGATCTGCAGATATTTCTCTCAGGAGTCTGGAAGGCTACTTAGGGTGAGCCTCACCACAAAGAATACAGTTGCTAAAACAGCTTTTGTACACACTGGAGAAATGATCATTCTCATAGAGATCCAGTGATTTGTGGCTGCAATTTGAAGCCATATATGTCTCAGAAGCTAATTCAGATGTTATTTATTGCAAGTATGATTATTAATGATATCTTAACAACTGTTGGAAGTGACTGGTTTTACCTCAGGAAGTACAGTATTTTAGATCAATGTTTACAGAGCTAAGGAGATATCAGTTTCTGTAGAAAATCAGTTCTTCATTTGATGTCCCCCACTTCTAACTGTAAGGTCTGTACCATCATTGCTTACAGATATTTGCCACATACTTTAAAAAAAATGGTTGTCATTATGAATAAAGAAAAAAAAACCCCTGTCAGTTCTTATTTATTTTGAAAGATGTTTTTTACCAGGAAAAGAAAAAAAGAAGAAGGTTTTTTAAATGCCTCTGAAAAAGGAGAGAAAAGGTAGTATTGTATACAAATGCATATACATAAATAAGTAATTATGTGTGTAGAATAGAAGGCCACATTCTCAAATCACTTGTAATTTTTGATAGAGAAAGTGAAAATACTTCTTTTTCAATTAAAAATCCTGCTGATCTGCAGAAGCACTTGCCGAAATGAAAACCTTGCAAAATCACTTACAAATTTCACAGTACTCTTACTTCCAATGGCTTATACCATTGTGTTTTATGCATCAAAAATCAGTAGTTGTCTATTCCATTATATTCTATCAAGTTGTTGCTGAACTTATATTTAAACTAAGATCTTCTGTCTTGGTGTCTGAGGGAAAAAATGAGTGTAATAAAGAAAACCAGATGACCTCATTCTGATTTTGATCCCATTTGAACTCTGAGTTTCAAAAGTGACTATAGCGTAGCCTTTCTTGGAGATGTGTTCTGCTTAGAAGAGAATGTGAAAAATTCATGGGAGTTTAGAAAAATCCTAAAAAATGAAGAATAGTAAGTGGATCAGCCTCTTTAGCTCTTGCCTGAAGTCATCTTGTTTGGTCCAGGAACTTGCCCTGTGTATACAGTGGGAATTCCTCTGGAGGACAGAAAACATGACTTCTGAACATGAGCTTCTTTAAATTTATTGAGAGTAAAGTGATAAAACAAGAAAAAGTGTGATAATGGTAGATTTTTCAAGGGATATAAAAAGCCAAAGAATTTTACAGTCTACACAAGTTATGCCCTTTTGCAACCACAGATGTTAAAAGAACAATTGAAATATTATGCCTTACAATTATCTAATAGCTAACAGTTAGCAACAAATAAGTAGATATTAGTATATCTAAAACATATAGTATTATAATATTTAAAATTATCCTGACTGCTTTAGTAGATCTTTCATGATCAATGTCAAATAGCAATACTAGAACAAAGAGAAAAAAGAAATCTAGTGCTCACTGTCCAGAGATATGTCAGTCTCATCTGTACATTAATATATTAATGAAAAACAATGATCTCTAGTTAACATATTACATAATTTCCTCACAAAAGTTAACAGCAACTTACTTTGTGCTTTTTAAGGATGAGTGTGTATGAATAATTAAATTTCAACCTGCCACTGTTTTGTAACTACTTCCTGTAATAAAATATCTGAACATACTAAAAATACAATACTATTGATGATTTCATTTGGTCTATCAACCAACAATAAACTGAATTATATTAGTCTAAATTTATAGTAATGATATCAGAAACTTCAGAATCTGGTTTAGGGTCTACTGTGGTTTAGATGTGTAAGTATGTGACTTTTTCTTTAAAAAAAAATAATTAAAAAAAAAAACAGAATTTGGATTTATGGTTTTCTCAAACATCTTGTTTGCATGCTCATGGGTTTTTTAAAACTTGCACGAATGATGAAAGCTAGCTCACAAATATATATTTGTATAAATGTGCAGGCAGGCAGTATCACAGAAATTCACATGCATTTATTCCAATATAATAATGGAGGATTTGAAGAAAATAATTATGGTAAACATTTGGAAACGCTTTCCTCAAAAGTATGAAAAAAATATTTTGGAAGTGCAGGTTCTTATGTGCAGGTAATAGTAAGTTTGTGTGCATGGCACTTACATAGCAGCAAGTCATGCTGTATCAGGTGCTGGCTCTGAAATATTGAGTGAAGCTAATTCTCTCCAATGGAAAACTCACATGGTGGTGGGGGAGCACTGCAATCTGAGGGGCTGTTCATCATCTCCCCGGAGTCACAGAAATGAATAGAAAGATAAAGGGTCAGGAACTCCTGAGCTCGAAACCCATTAAAATTACAGCAGCAAAGAGAAAATGAGCAAATCTTTAGACAATTTTGTAGAAGGCTTCTCATCAGAGTATCTGTGGCAGCTATTAGTTATGGGGTATCCTGGAGAGTCATTAGCATCAACACTGCATGCTTTGCCCTTTGCTCACAGTTTCAATATTGAACAGGGAAGGTCCTTCCCTCCAAACCATGGGAGCAGAAGTTGCTGTGGTGTGAAATAATGTTCTTCCTGGTTTCCACCTCTTGAGTTGGACTGCAGCCTTGGGGAAGACTTGTGAGGCTGTGCAGAAATGTAAATTTGGAGGGATTAATGGACTCTGCCTTTCTCATAAAACTCTTGCAGGAGCTGACCAGCATACCATTCTTAAAAAGCCACCCGGATAGATCTTTCTGTTTAATACTTTCCACTTAATTTGCAGTGACTTATTTTGTTTGCTTATGGTCCCTGATGTGTGTTTGGTTAGTACGAAACCATTGCCTTATCTCTTGAGAAGAAAGTTAGCTCATGCTTCATTTCAAAACTGCCATATAATGGTCAGTCTCAGCATGCAATTTTTGTTTAACTTGTACTCTTGGCACTGAAATCACCACATGGAAACATTGATTCCCAGTCGTCCATGTCATGTAGTCTGCTGTTATATGGGCTATCTGTAAAATAATTATAGGCTTCCTGTTCAGCAGTGCACACTCCCAATTAAGTAACTGATCATATATTCCACTGATTTGTAAAACAACACAAGCATGAGATGTAAATACATATATGCCCACTGTCTTTTTAAAGAGATTATTTATACTGAAGATGGATGCACATCAAGACAGAACCATATTTGGTACTACATGATGAAGTTTCCTAGCACAAGCAGCAACTGTAGATTTGATCTAACAAATATTTTTTGTCACCAAATAATTAATGTTTTTGTAGCTAACCCTACTGAATCCAGAGATAGCTGTGGGGAAATGCAAATGAATTTAAAATGTGGCCAATTAGGTAAGTAAGAAAAACTCATTCATTTTGAATTGCCATGGGTTATAGAACATGAATCACTGTCACAGGTGGGCTGCTCCTAAATTGCTAAATACAATTTAATTTAATTCAACTGGTCTTGTGCCTTTAGACCTAAAGTAGTGGATATAAAAGGAAATCCCACTTATGTCTTTCAAAGCCTTCCATCCTTTGGATGAGTTCTTAATGTAAATACTTGTGTTCCATTTTAGGAAACTTACAGGAGAAAATTTCCATGAATCTTAGCTGGAAAACTTAGGTTCAAGAGACACATGTGGGAGGTTGGTACTGCTGCTGTTGTATTCATGGATAGATAGTGCACATCATCCTAAATAAGTACTGGTAGAGACCTAACACTGGACTGCCACAGCAGTTGTGCAAAGAGGGAGAGTTATTTTCTGCTGATATATGCAAAAATCTCAAGTTTATTCTTACAATGAGGACAATAGAAATATTGGGGTAAGAAGGTTTTAGATGAATTATGTAGCTTAGCCACCATCTAATTTTCATCACCCAGCTTATTGAAATTTAATTTTCTTTCCTGTAGTTGTTTAACATGCTTAACAAAGTAGGTCCAAATTCACAGAGATGAAGTAGAAGAAAACATGATGTAAAAAAATCCCCAAACAATAGAACTTCGACATAGTAAGAAATAATAAATTAAAGAAGGCTCTGAATTCTTTCCAAGAATAGCTGCTTTCACCTCTTTTGTGTTCAAGTTATGAAAACTTAGATTCCTCAAGAGATCAGCAAATAAAAGAATACAGTGGATGGCAAGGAATTTGATCTCCTTACACACCATTCCTTTATTTGGTCTTGATAACTTCAGAGAAGCTATATATTAATTTACTTCCACAACAGGGTCTTACATATGGTATGATCTGTCTCATTCTGACAATTTGTTTTCCATGACGTGTTAAATTTCCTAGTGGAAACATTGATGAAAGTTGTGAAACAATCGTATGGTTTCAAGAGTCCATCCATATTTTCTCTTCTTCTGTGAACACTTAAAATAAAATGAATACCATAGCATAATTAATCAAAAAAAATTGAAATAAAATAATTATAATCTGGGAGCTTTTTCCCCAGTAAAGAGAGAAAGAACAAACCAAATAAAATTGAAACTGTCTTTTATTGAGAAATGACACTATTTCTAGATGAGTAGAAAGTAGATGCTGGCAGAAAGAAAAACGAGGCTTGTTAATGATGCAATGCTTGAAATCTAAGAACATGAAGTCTAACACTCAGCTAAACCCACAAAGAACTGCTACAAGAAATGAAAAGTTCTGACGGACACTGAACAGTCTGAAATCTTGTCTTTCTAGCCAGGGAATGGTTAGAGGTCTCAAAAGATCTAAAATAAATTCCAAAAAAGTTATAAAAACAAGAGAATGGAAACCACATGCAACATAATGGAGTCTCAAAGCACCAAAGAACTTCAGTCCAGTATAGACAGAATACACAGATGTATATAGGCTACTTCCAGATTGGATGAGTTTTGAACATTCAAATACAAAAATCTTTTTTTTTAAATTTTTTTATTCCCTTTATGAAATGGTGCAGAATGAGCATATTTGTGACACATCTGGTAAACAATTACTTTTACTGGTCACTTTGATTGCCCTTCCCTTAAAATTTAAACTATCATGTATCAGAAGATACTTTTTTTCCCATATTTTTTCTTTCTGTTTTTGATTTGCTCTGTTCTTCTCACTTCATGCATTATGTGCGCTGCTAATAATGAATAGGGCTCGAACAGTCATATGCTGGTGCTTGACATTGAAAGGTATTCTGTGCTTTATTATTCTGATAGTTTAGTGAGTGTGACAGAGGATGAAGATTACTTCTAATTTTGTCATTTCATAACTCACAAAAACACTTTCAGTGCAGTAATTAAGGTGAATATCACCAAAATACAACATTAAGTATCTTTTGAGTTACAACAAACAACACTACTCAAGTGTTATCACAGGTGGCAAAATTCAAGAGATACTGGATGAGACTCCACAAGGCTGCTCTGTTACCTAAGGTTATTTCCTTCTCTTTTATTTTTTTTCCTAATATATGTTTTTATTTTGTGGAAAAAGCATACTGTCAGTAGTCATAAAATTGAAAGCATTGCACAAAAGTCACAGGTATAATCCTTTTTTCAAAGAGACACCCTAAGAGTAACATCTGCTATCATCTGGTGCTTTAATACACACAATGTTGGCCAGTAAGGTCAGTCCACTCTTTAGTGGATGAGTGTATAAATTGCAATATAGTCTTCCTAAAAGGAGGTACCCTGCCTCATGATCTCAACAGGAGAGCTGACATAAAATGTGAATTTTTCTCCAATACTTAAGTGGTTTTCTCCTAAAGTGAGGCTAAGACAACCTGAAAGCACCTGCACTTGATGTGAGATTGGGAAAACCATATAGGTGATGCTGCCTCAGCAGGAAACTCCCTCCTTTCTGAGGGACTGTCAATTATTTGCAGGGAAATTAAACAGAGGAATAAATATTATATGCTGATGGATATTTGTCAGAAAAGATAGGAATACTTTCAACAGACCTTGTCAGACACAATACGTTCCACACATCGACATTTTCTATGGAAAAGGGAATAGAGCTCTCCAGCTGCTCCCCTGGCAAAACTAAAATTTGGTCTCATAAATTTAAATTATAGATGACATAATGGTGGAATGGAAATATATTGGAGCTAAAGAGATAAATCCAGGAAAAAAAACTGTAAGGAAGAAATGAAAAGTTTCTGACATACCACAGATCTTCCATTTGTTGTGATATTCTCTCCAATTCAACACTTTGTAAAGAAATTTGTTTCTTTTTTAATTTTCCTTCACCTCCATGGAAAGTGATGAACATTTTTGTGAAGCTCACAGAGAGTGCTAGGTTGCAAATATAACAGAGCTTGCCAATGCCTGGGAGTCCTGACTGAGAATATTTTCAGTTGTGTCAGCATTTAAGTGTTATTGTAGTGTTATCATATCATGGCATAAAAAAATAGGCATTTGTGCCAAAAGCTTAATGTTCATTGAAAGCACACATCAAGTATCCATAGGTACTTTTGGGTTCTTTGCCAAAACATCATTTTAATATGAGCCATTCAGTGGTTTATTCTCTCAATCATGAGAAATTCTACATTTTAATTTAAACCAAGAAGAAGAAAAACACTGGCACATTTTCTGTATCTGTGACAGATGAGGAATGAGGAAATTGTTTAATAAACTGCAGTTCCTTGGGATGATTTTACAGCCTTGGAAAGGAGACATCTCAGGTCTAGAGCCTGGTGAAGGTTCTGCTTTTTTTTTTTTCAAGACAATGAACTTGTCACTTTTGTAAAATGTGCAGAACTCCACAACAAATTCATCAACCTGCATAAATGATAAAGATTTTTAAGTAGAGATAGAGGAAAAAGAAGACTAAGAGAGGCAAAATTTTACTCAGGAATGGGTAAAATATTCTGTCTCATTTCTTGAATTCAGTGAAAATTATATCTGAATGATTAAAACAGGAAATTAGAGAAGCAGAGATGTGTTCTATATCACTGGGCATTAAACATTTGAAGGCACATCAAGCTTGAGAGGCTAGTGGAAATAAGATCTGAAACTGAACAAAATACACGTTTCAGACTACATTCAGATCCAAATGAATGTCTTACCATATAGATATACTAGGTGTGAAGAATAGGAATTTATTTCTACGACTGCTATTAAAGAGTGTTTTTCTTTTGGATAATCCAGCATAAATTCATCCAGCTGCACTCTGACAAATATTAGCTCTTGGGTGAAGGTAGAAGTAGGATTTGGTCATTACTCAAAACTCTTTGATCTTTTCAAAACTCTGTACTTTATTATACTGTGGACTTTGCTAGTAATTGCTACAATGATCTCAGCGTCAGCTCAGTACCAAGTGGCAGCAACAAGTGAGACCAAAAATCTGACCCAAGGACTTAAACTGCAGAAACAGATGCTGAAAGAAAATTCACCAGAAACGAACACATTTTTATTTCTTTACATTTAGGCCTTGTCAGCAAGGGCATAATGAAAGAGATCTCAAAACAAAAGACTTGAGTATAAATGACATGTACTAATAATGCCATATATAGTTACTACAAAGATGACAGCAGAAATTTGTCTTTTGAAAACTCCCTCCTCCCCACTCTTTCTGCCTGTCTCTACCCAGAGAGGTCTTCTCAGTTGTTTCCACAGCCTCCCAAAAGCAGTATGGAAAAGCCAAACCCTTCACATTCTTTAAATGGGACAAATATGTCTTATAGTAGAACCACACACAGGTTTGGGTTGGAAGGGACCTTGAAAATTATCAAGTTTCAACCTCGCATGGAGAGGGATTCTACCCACTAGATTAATTTGCTGCCATTAGGATCTTCTTCATAGTCTTCCCAGGAACAGACATGAGGCTCAATAATCTGTAATGAGATATGGATGCAGCAAGGTGATATACCAGTCTCCATTATGCTGTTTGTTATGTTTAGAAGTGGTAAAGCCTTCAAAATAGATTAAGTTTAAATAAAGGCTACGTGGCATATTTCAGGGACCTGAATAGATAGGATCTTTCTTACAGCAAGGCTCTTGATGAATACAAAACATGTTTTTACAAGTACTTTTTTTTCACTTAAAATTTCCCTGGTTCTAGAATTTTTGCTGCAGCCAGACTTATTTGCTAGGACATACATACATGAAAAATAGACAAAAAAGTGAATGTGAACACATTAAATGAGAATTAGCTTAGGATTTAATAATTAAGAGAAATGCACAGTGATTTTGTATAGCTCTCGCCTGGCAATGGCTGTTAGAGCATCCGAATCAAACACAAAAAGCTACACACGGATGCCAGGTGTTAAAGTGTCTAACACCTGACCTTCATGGAAAAAGTAAAGTGGAGATCATAAAGGACTTAATTTTAAAAGCATTATGAGACCTACTGCTGCAATTAGGCACATGGACTTGGGTCTTTGTCTATCTGAATGGGTTGAGATGAATTCCAACTGCCTCAAGCCCGACAGTTCCAGCCTGGTTTGCCATATAACTGCAACAGCAGCTCTGCCAGACATTTACTTTGAGCACAAAGCTTATCCAGTTTCCAGACCTAAAATTTTTTGCATACCACCATCAAACATTCAGTTGCCAACAGAAAATACACCTCTGTAGGGCCTCAAATCCCTACAAGGAAAGCAGAAATCTAAAACTCCACTTCTTATAGTCTAGGTAAATACTAGACAATGAGCTGTCACAACTGTGTTGTGAAAAGACTGACTCCTGCTTGGTTTTTTGGAAGAATTCACGTCTAACTCCAGAGTAGTGAACCTAAACAGAAAAGAGACATCCTGTAGTGTAAAGACTATTATCTCTTGATTCTGTCACACCAGCATGACAATAAAGCACTTCATGCTCTCAAAAAAAAAAATTAAAAATAGTATAGTTATTAAATAAGCAACTGGTTTCACAATTTTTTAATCAAATATATATCTACCTAATGCACTCATTCAACAGTTGCTCCTGGTTCAGCCTGTTGTGTCTCTCCATTGGCTTCTGCGGAGTTAGGCTGAAATGTGATGGCTGAAAGACTATGTAACCCTGCTAAACTCAAGGGTGGTAAAGCTCCAAAAGCAGTTAGCAAGGTTTGCTCATAGCCTCATTCATCTTCAGGTTTTGTATCCAAAACCAGAAAATTCACAACAGTTTCTGACATACTGCCAAGGCAGCAGCCTTGGAAACAGAGCACGCTCCTACCAAAATCCCCCAAACACATCCCTAAATCAGCTCATTGCTGCCAAAAAGAGAAAGTCACTGGGCCCTCCAGAATGGGAAAACATGCTTCAAACTTCTTAGAAAGCCAGAGAGGGAAAGTGTACTGCTGGCCTACATGAGAAGTCGTTTGCACCTGGCAGAGGAGGAAGACCTAAAGAATCATAAAAGGCTGATGCATGGGAGTGTTTTTTGTCTTTCAAATAGGAATGAAGATTGCAGTTTTGTCAGCTTTGCCACAAAGCTGTGAATCATAGGTTCCTGGTGTGTGCAGATGTGCCAGGGTGCTTCTCAGCAGCTGAGTCTGCACCAGCATATGCTGCTCTTTTTCTGGCTAGGTTGCTGAAAGGTGATTAAAACTAGTTTTAACATCCCTCCTGTTTTCCACCTCCTTCCCCTTACTTCATTCTCTCTAGTATTAAACAACTAGTTTAAGACAGAAAAGAAGAAATAACCTGCAGGGAAATTTTGTTTGCTTATTAGGCTTTGTATACTACTTTCTGACTAATTTCTCTATTGACCATGTTACAGTCACTGTAACTCTTAAAATAAAGAATGAGCCTGAGTGAAGCCTTTGATTTTTTTTTAGAATTTCTTAATATTTCTAGCATTACAGAAACACAGTGAAACCCAGAAAAACCCTAGACACAACCATTATGAATTTTCAGTGGCTATTCTATCTCAGATTTTAATTTAATTAGCTGCATAGAAGGTCTGCACAGTAGATAGGATGGTAGGTGAAGAATTTTAATAGTTTGGGCATGTACAGGGTGCATTTACTACTTCTGATGTACTGTGGCATTCAGTGCATAGTTTCTCAGCAGAAACATTAATGATTCTGTTGTTCTGTACAGGTTATATACTATAAGAAATGTTCCTAGTCCATGGTGAGCTTTATCTCTGAATGAGAGCAACAGCCTGAGGGCTGCTCTTCATATAATTTTACTTCCTGCCTTAAGATAGTTTTGTGGGCCAGATGAACTTTACACTGAAAAAAATATTGATTTGGATATGTTCTAGCACACCTCTTTATTGCACTATTTATTTTATCAGCTAGATAAAGAAAAGTGGCATTGAATCTTCAAATAGAAAAAAGGAATAATTTTTTAAAACTAAATTATTTGCAAACTGCTTGAAGATATCATGGATTTATTAGTAGTATGATGAATATATTTTGCTAACAAATGGATATATAAAAAGTGCAACATAAGGCACAGTTTTGCATATGTTTTATACACATGTTATTTCCACTGTGGAATAGAATCTCTGAAGTTTTCTGGTAGAAATACAGTTATTTCTTAAATTAATAAAATCTCTGGGATTGGGGTGTTCAGACCAGCTTCTTAGAATCAAAGGCAATACAAAAAGTTTTGAGGATGTGAAGTGAAAAGTAGTATATATCCACTTAAATCTACAGAGATGATCCACATAACACAGCTGAACTTGGAATGAATCCAGCGCACAAGGATTAGTCTTCTGCCCAAAGTGTTAGGGATCTTTTCACAGGAGTAAACTGCAGATTGCAAAACAATTACCTTAACTAGTTCCTGATGTGCTGTATCACAACATATTCAAATCTTCATCTGTGTTGTCTGTAAATACTGTTCACAAAATGGAGGTTTCAATGCAAAAAAAAAATATTATGTAGCTCTGTTACCGTGACACAGAGAGATTTTTATCATATTATAGGCCCAGGCATTTAATCTAAAAGATACTTCAAATCTGTGCAAATCCCAGATAATGCCTAATTTGCAGGTCTAGGAGAGTACACAGGCATAATTTTCAATATTATCAAGTTGGACTCTAAATATATTTCTCAAAGTATTTTTCTTTTCCTGTCTTGTCACACCAGGTTGCTATTCATTGTTAGAGAGTACACATATACTACTCCAGACATGTCTGCATTTTCAAATAATGAAATACTTTTAAATAGAAGTATTTATAGCAGAAAGGCTTGGATAACTACATGGTATTTGTATACCATACCACAAAACATAATTGACCCGTGAAGCAGAGGCATAAGTTTTTGTGTAAATCTATTTCTTCTGTGCTTCTTTTTTGATGGGATCATAGCACACCAAGTCCTTTCCCTCGTTCTTGAATGTTTCACTAAACTGGGGAACTGCAGCAGCAATGTTCCTAAAAAGCTATCTAGTAGCATATTCATCATGACCCAATAGTTGCCACTAATAATCTACCAGTCACAAAAGAGTAAAAAAATTAAATTGACTAGTAGCAGCTAAAGCCACCACCATCACCTTAGTCCAAAGCAGGAAACAGTTTAAGAAGTTGTAAAGAAAGATTTTACTTTAAAGGTAGGAAAAAGCAGAGACCAGGAATGAGGGTTTCAGCTGATCAGGGAACATTATCCTGATAGAAAAAGGGTAAAATAGACCAAAGGGACAAAGGGGGTTTGATGAGAAGAGAAAGGAGGGAAAAACTCAAGGGGAAGAGAAATAGAATCTGTAGGAAAAAAGACAATGTAGGAATCTTTTTGAATGGAACAATAATACAAAGTTCCAGGGGTCTTGATGCTGTCTCTAAAAGAACAGACAGTTAATTTCATGACCACATATCTAGCAATATCTTTCTCCTTGTTCATTTCAATCTGATATGTTCCACCTGAGAAGTCTCAGAGAGGTAACAACAGGAAGTGAGCCTTTCTATAATTGCAATAGACATTGAATGAAAATAACCTGACTGGACCCTACAGTTATGCTTTTTGGACTTTGGGTTTTTTTTGTTTGTTTGTTTCGATTTGTTTGGTTTTGGTTTTTTTTTTTTGGAGTTTGTTTCTTTTTTGTTTGCTTGGGTTGTTTTTTTTTTTTTTTTTTTCTGTTTGAATTCTATTTCTTCCAAGTTTAAAATATGCAAATGCTAGAGGAAGGAACAACGTAAGTTGATAGTATCAATACCTTTCATTGTTCCAAAATATATTTCTGCAAATACACATTTATTTGAAATACAATTTTTGAAGAATCCTGATAACACTTGGCTAAAATTATCTCTGGTATAATTCCACTGAATTAAAAGAGGCTGCAGAGGGAGGGGATGAATTTGCCTCCTGGCATTATTGGTGAAATATAAAAGAGTTTTATGTCAAGATGTTTTTTATGAACTTGAATCCAGTTTCTAATCATCCAGATTGCCCTGTACAATAAACTCTTGATTATGACTGCTGGCGTTAACAGTATAAGACAAGATGATATGCAGCACAATTTTCTTCATTCAGCTTTTCATTCTTCCATTGGTCCTTAAAAGTCTCCCTATCTTTCTGTAAGTTTTGCTTAAAAGTCATGTAAAATTAGATATTATCAATCAAGTTGCACATTCTCAAGTGCAAAAACATTATTTTGTTGATTGTCATGTAGCTTTGTGGGATGAACTGGTGCAGTTCCACTCCTTGCTGGGGAAAGTTGGCTCTGTCTTGCTCATGCTACTTTCTGCTGACCTGAAAGCATAAGAGAAAGCACCCACTTTCCTTTGGTTTAAAGCAGCACTGTGGAGAGTGTTTGAAGACACTTAGCTGCATTCTTTCCACTCTGTATCTTCAACCATGTGAACTTCTCTCCTCTAATTAAACTAAGGAGGAAAAAATTAGATATTTGAACTCTAAGGACAAATTAATTTCAAAAGAGAGTCATTTCCTGGAAAGATAACCAACAAATGCTTTCATTTGAAATCACAGCCAGACTTTCCCTTGGATTTCTTGTTTGGGCTCAGGCTTTGGAAACCTTTCAGCCCTTGTTCTACTTGGTTTATCAATGTCAAGAGTTCATTGTAGGCATGAGAACTCAAGCCTGGAAATTACTGTAGAAATCCTAGGATATGCATCTGAGAACAGCATAGCTAATGGGATGTATCAGTATCCTGCTGGGAATTACTGCTTCAAATAACAAAAGTATGTGGGATTTCAGGCACTGGGGAGTTTGTCCTCTCTATTTCAAGCATCTCTCTAGTGTCTTTACTCAGTCAGCTAAATGACATTCTTCTCTGTCTGTGTGTGAAGTTCATCCAAATTTTTTATACAATCCTATACAAAAATCTTGTTTCTGTAATATCAGAGGCATTTGTGTGGCTGATATTTTAAATGGATGTGTGGAAAACCTTCTTCTCTTCCAAATAATTCAAGCATCATAATTCTCTTCAGTAACAAAGTAGGCTAAAGACAGAGGCAGAGTTTACCAAACAAAAACTACAGTCAACAGGATCAGATGGCAAAAAAAAAAAAAAAAAAAAAAAAAAAGAGCAAAAAACCACCCAGGGATGATAGGTGAGACCAACAAGATTTCTATGAGTTTGGGGTAGCTAAAAGGATATCTATACCTCTGTGACATGTTGGTATGAACTGAGTTCTGCCTATAATGCAGCTCCTGTAAGAAAACATATCATCTCTGTCTTTAGAGGACACTACTGAGAGCATACAGTGCACTTTGCACCAGCAATTCACATGCAGCATTATATTTTAGATTTTTTTCTTTAGTGAATTTTCAAACACCTGAAGTAAACGTATTGATTTTCTGGAAGCTGTTTCATTAATACCATCTTTATTTTATGTTATCTGAATGGAGCTGCTTTGTTTGGAGGAAGGTTCTGCACAGCTTCCCAGTGTCATAGTGTGCACCAACCTTGACAGCTTTGAAAGTACAGGTTTTCCTTTAAAAGGTACATTTGACCCATCTGAAAATGGAGCCATGTGAACCATCATCTTCAGAGCTAGGCGCAATAGACCTTTGCATAGGCAAGTTTTTGTGGTGCCATGCATGTGACAATGCCCTTTCATGGGCACAGGAGCTTTGCACCGGAGCAAAACACACCAGGAAAAAACATGACCTGCTCCCAGTTCTTCTCCTTTTTGTCCTCAGACCTCTGTGGTCAAACCTCTTAGCAAAACAGAAGAATTTCACTAGTGCTTAAAAATGTTACTGTTTATTGACAGTTCTAAGTATTTGCCTTGGTGAAAGAAGAGTCATCTGACTCTTTCCTCTTGAAATCAGGAGGGAAAGCAAGAATTTGGCTCAGCAAGGGTTAATATATCATGAGGAAAGGAACTTGTTGTCAACCTTTATAATACTTCCAGGTGGATACTATTTGACATGCCACAGAAGACACCCAGGTTTATTGACATTTAGCTTTTCTTTGCAGAAATTTTCACACTCTCCAGTGACTTTCATGTGGCTTTCACGCTGAGCCTGTAAGAACAGGATGTTCAAGAGCTGTCCCACGTGGTGACTGTCTATTGTTCAGACAATTGGCTACAAACACTGGTTGACTTTCACTTTTTCCTTTGAGTTGGTTATGGCTGAAACTTGCATCGGCTGCTGGGCTGGGTACAGAAATGCATCTCAGTGATAGACAGATCCTCAAAGGGTCTTCTTTTCATTACATGAATTTAACACATCTGCTGCAGTTAGATTTCTTTGTGTACTAGGGGTATTATGGTTCAAATTAGAGGGATATTTTAAGATCATAAGAATATAATTCCCATCTAAAGCAGTTGTATTTTTAGTTTCATTATATTACTTATTTCAACACATTTGTGATTTGTCTAGGGCTTTGGTTAATGTGCCTATTTATACATGCATTTCAGGGTGGTTGTTATATGTAGATTTAGATTTACCAGTAAAATTGATTAAGCTAGTTTTCATGTATCTAAGTCTACTAGGAGCACCCACATACACAATTAAATAGTGAGACAAAAGTTGTCTGCATTAAATAGAACAGAATGAAAAAAGCTGGAGAGATCAGGCTGACTATATTTGCTCGAATCAATAATTGTTTATTTTATTTTCCTGTAAGAGGTCTTCCACCTCTTTTCCCTGCTTCCTTCTAAATACAAAGAGAAGTTGTAATGTTGCAACATGAATCCATATAGTAACACTAGTCTCTGTTCTGGGCAACAGCAAAAATAAAGCACCCAGAATTTATCAAGTAACACAATGTTAAGACCTGATAGTAAGAGTTATGTATTACTTTCTGACCCCTGTGAGTGACTAAAAGATTGATGGTCTCTGCAATTTTGTTCTAGCCATTTTAGATCTTGTTATCTGGACTATCATTGAATATTCACTGCCTTGTCTCGTTTGTCTGCAAACTAGTTTTAACTTACAGTGTATTTGGTTTGTACAGCATGAAAAAAAAGCATTAATCTATAAAACATTCCTTAACATTCCACACTTGGCAGAATTTAAGGATTATGTCTGCTCTTTGCATTGCAAGGTCCAAAGTGTTTAGTAACCTGACATAATAAAAAAAAAAAACCATCAAAAAGTTATAAAACACACACAATTTAGTAAATGCACTCAGGTGTGTGCGCATACACACACTACTTAATAAATGCACTAAAATACAGGTTTTTCACTCAATGAGATACAGACTACCTCACTACCTCAAAACAAACCCTCAAAGCCCAAGCACCCCACATGAAAGCAGCATTTTCTTGCCCATTTTTTTTCTCCTTACACTCACAGAAACAAATGCTGATGAGTGTTAGACCTGAACACCTTCAAAGATGGAAACTTTGCACCCACAACAGTAACATGGAAAAATATGGATGGTTTCACTAGCATCTGCTGGAATCGGCATAGCAGAGGTGCTTTTTGCAAACTTGAAGAGTATTTTGCCTCTTTTAGTGCAAGATCACATTGTCTACTTACGTACGGGCTTTCTAGTCTAATGTATTCTTTTCAGGAAGGTTTTTGTGGAATGCATGGGGGTGATGGCATCCTTACAGCACAGAGTCTCTGGAGGCATGGCATGCAGGTTTGGGGAGACTTGTATGAGCAGGATTATTAAGTACACGTTCTATTTGAGTGGGCATGCAGGCTGGATCTCTTTTCTCTTAACTGATTATTAATGGAGTCTGTGTGTTGGGATGGGGGGACTGACTGAAATTACAAATGAGCTAATTTCCTTTTGAAACTCCACATCAAGAAAAGAGAAGTTTCTAACACTTTTGTCTTCCCAGGCAGACTCCAGACCCCAAGGAGAATTTTTATGGATTACCCCCGTACCACATGTTCTTTTTGTATCTCTCCTAACTCAAAATTTCAACAGCACTACTGTGGAGAGAAATACTCCCTAAAATAAAACGTGATGCCTGGAAGACAAAGTATTTTCCAAATCTAATTATTAGACACTGCAAGCATTTTGAGAGTCAGAGATCCTACTGAGATGGCAGAATGCCTCGGAAGTAATGCAGAAGGCAGGTTTTATTTCATTTCTAGGAGACTATTCATCTGTGGATACAACAAATTTTGATAAGTATGCACATGAAGATAAACGACTATCATTTTGGTGTCACTGTCAATTCCCACTTATCAAGTACCACTGATACACCTCGCTGCACAGCATATGAAGTGTAGTCAGCTTGTAACTGGTGTAATAAGAGGGTAAATATTGTGCTGATTAGTGCCATGTCACTAAGTGCATGGGAGATGACAAGGATAGGAAGAAGTTGCAACACAAAATTATACATAGATTCTTTTTTCCACAGTTTTTGAGGAGGAGAGAAGAAACATGGTGCAGTAAATTTAGAGACTACCCTGCTAACCTTGGTAGTCTCAAATGAGGTTTTTTTAGGCTAGTGGTATAAAATATTGCTGAATATTTTTTAATGGTAACAACTGGCGTATGACTCAGACTCAGCAAAGGCCCAAAGACCCTAATATAAATGACCAAGTTTAATATTTTAAGGCAGTTCTTTTTAGCCATTAGTTAATTTTAGATTGAGGCTTGCATTGCTGATTGATTTGAGTAGAAGACAGCATGCAAATGTTCTCATGTATGGAAATGTGTAAAAGTTTGATTGCATGTGCAGTTAATTGATATGAAAATGTTTTAATACTGACAAAAGTTTACTTGGGCAGCTTATGCTATCTGAACTCAGGTGACTTCCATTTATTCCAATCTGATACTTTATCCAGCTCCACCTTCCTCCTGTGATATTCTTTCAGTATTGGTATTGTGTTATTAAGAGGGGACTTACCAGAGGTACGTGTTCTTATTTCTGTTTTGTGTTATCTTATCTCACCTAGGTCGGCATCAGTGCTTGGCCCCAGTTGATGGTGGATGGGAACTGACTGTCACCATCAGTTTATTCATCCTACAGTAAAACTTTCATACCTTCTCTCTGTGAGTCCTCATGGGTACCTCCTTGCAGCACTGACTCCTTTTCTCTTCCTTCCATATGGCCAGCTGACTTCTTTCTGTCCCTAGCAATGACCACTTAAACCTTCCTGTCCCTTGCACGACTGCCTGATCCTTACTCCTCACAGCACAACCAGCTCAGCTGTCCTCTCGGCCAGCTAAACCATTCTTTTATAACACCCATCCTTATTGGACACATCTGTGACCTATTAAGGGCAAGGCTGATCCTACTCTTTGCTAATTAGCACAGCTGCAACTCCTCAGGGACAAGGTTGCTTATAGCATTATCGCTATTCTCTTACATCCCATCCTCCCACACATCTATTTTAGATTTTTTGAGGACAATCTCATGGTCTACTCCCACATCTTCCACTTCTGGAAGCCACAGCTGTAGTCTAAGAGGACACACTGACTGTTGATAGTGTTATACAAAGGGGAGACATAATGGCTGGTGTGGTCGTGTGGTCTTTTGAGGAAACAAACCAGTCAAACTCTAGATTCAGTTCTCAGCTAAACAAATTGCATGGGAGTAGAGGAGTGGGGTTGAGGATTCCCTTCTCCATTCTCACAGCCCTCACTCCAGAGGATGCAGCTCAAGCTCACTCTTTCAGAGGTGCTGGAAAATGCCCTGCGTTCTTACATCACAGGAGACAATGGGATAGCTATGTGTGAGACAGAAATTCACAGGAAACCAGGCCATCCTGGCTTCCAGAACTGCTCATACTTCATTCAGTTTCTGCCTTTAAAACCTTTGGACAGCAAGCAGATGATGATGAGAGCTTTTTCTGATGAGAGCCTTTGGGTTACTGAAGGAATTTTGAAAGGACGATAAATGTCTAGAACATTAGAACAGTGATAGAGAAGTCTAACACTAGTTCACACTAATACTGATAATTTGAAATATTCAATAAAATTTTCTAGCACAAGTGAGTTAAAATGCTCTCAATAACATAAAAATTACCAAAGTGCACCTTCACAAAACATAATAGTAATAATTTTTCAATTAATTAATATGGAAAGTGTAAAGGAGAGCAGATTGTTTTCTATATCAACAGTTCACTGAGAAGATTGTTTTAATTACAAGGCTCTTCCATCTTTTTATATTAGGTGTCTTGTTGAGGTTGAAAAGCCATTAGGGTCTCAATGTCTTGCAAAGCTTTCTCTACAATTGTATAACAGCTACTTAACAGTTATATGAAGCGTACCATTTAAACAAAATTTAAGTCCACAATTACTCTGTTAATAAAATGTAAATTTAAAAATACATGCAACCACCATGAAGATGGAACATTTAATTCTCACTTAGCTTCCCACAGAATGAAGGGTTACATTGGGAAAAGAGATAAGAAGATGGCAGTAATTGCTCTTATCTGCTGTTTCGTGGGTGAAAATAACTTCTAAGAGTAAATTCTGAGGCCAAAATCAAGTGTTCATTTTATCTAGCTATAACTTCCCTAGAACATTAGAAGGAACAATTAGCATATATCTACCTGTGTATCTTAAGTTACGGTTAATGCATGGAAATGGTATGCTTAATTTTACTGCTTTGAAATTATATCCCCTGGAGAATAAAAGAAAGACTCTGGTGTTCTCAATAACAGTAAAAAAGGAAGAGCTTGATTTGTTTACTTTCTCTTTTGTAATAAACTTGTTATTTTTGGCATAAATTCTCAGCAGTATAAAAAAATAAATATTATTTATTTGTTATTTTATAATATAAATGAACCAAACAAATAAACAATATAAACATGATAACGGGGTTTTCTGAATATTCTACAGCTCAGTGGAAATACTGGTCCAGTGTGTCTCAGCCAGAAGACGGTAGAGACACTGGGTTTCTTCTGACAAAGCTATTTTTTGATGACTGTATTTTGCCATAAACCTTCTTTGAATCATCACTGTAAAGAACGGGAAAAAACCAAAAAAGAGTGGGTCCTGGAGAAGCAGCAATGCCAGCAGCAACCAGCCCAAGGAAGGTCTTCTGATGGTGGAGCAGTTAGAGAAAGGGTTGCAGAAGGCAGGACTATGTTTATAACCCAAGGAGACATCAACCAGAAAATGAAGGTCCTAGAAGTATTGCTTGGAGGAGTTGTTAGGAACAAGTGAGCAATACAAAAAAAAAGAGAGACACCTCTTACCTTTTACCTCTCCTGGTCTCCACACTGACAACAGGGAACTTTCCTCAGCAGTGAGACTGGCATCAAATTTCCAGACAAGCAGAGAAAGAAAAGAAAAGGGAATTTTAAGAATTAAGGCACATGGAAGAGATCACTATTGTAACACAGAATTAGATGAGCCTAAGGGACTTTCACATCCCAGACCCATCCAACACCAAAGATAGCTGGATAAATTCAAGAGTACAAACTTTTTAGCAGCTGTCTGAAATTCTTAGCCATATGTATCTGTTACCTCCCTTTGTAGAGGCTGCATAGAAACTGCTAACTTCAATATTTGTTATTATCTTTGAACAATATACATATTGGGAATAGTTATTCCCTTTTTGCAGAAAGAACCTGATCCCTTTCTTTCTCTTCTAGTATCAGTCTCTCCTGAAAAAATGTTTCTTTTACAAGGTACATAGTCCAGGTCAAATGTCCTTTAGGAACATTTAAGCATCTAATTCATGTCACGCTCTTAAAAAGAATTTAGAAACCTAAGTCATAATTGATTTGATCTTATATGGTGTGACTGGGAAAAGCTGAAGGTGAGTGAGATATTAGTGTAGCCAAGGAGTCTTTGTTTTAACTCCAGCTCTTTATTATCCTTATCTGATCTTACCTACAAAGATCAAATTAGCTATTTACTTCTTCCAAGGAGCTCACACCTCAGATTTTGAGGAAAAATCTTGTTTTCCACATCTTACATGTTGAAAATTTAAAATTAGTAGAAAATTGCATCTTCTCTTTTGTTTCCCTGTTGACCAATAAGTTATTAAGCTCTGTCTCCCAGCAATCTGCGATCAGAATATCAATCAAAATATTAATTTTTATGCGAATTGTTTAACTTGTCCCCACCATTTTTAATATTCACTATCCACTCAGGAGTTTGCATCTAAGAACTAAAGCTTCTTTGTTTTTATGATGTCTTATATTTTTACCATTAAAGGCTACCTCAAAATATTTCTGTAAAAATAAATATTTGAAAAGTGTTAAACCATATTATTTCCTGTGTTGCCTGCATTATGGAACCTCACCCACAAAAAAATTAGTCATTTCTACTTATTATGCACCACCATAGCCTGCATTCCAGATCAGGGTAAGGTCAGTGGGAAGAAAAGAAATTACTGTACAATGTAAGTGGAAAAAATAGAAACAGTGAAAACAAAAAGTTTACTGCAGTAGCTGGTCTGCAGTAACTCACAAATTACTAACAACTTATGTAAGTTTTACATGCCTATTCCATCTGCTATTCATTAAAAAAACACGTTACCATGGTAACTGCCACATACCATGGTATTTATGCTGCTTCTGATGTACAAAGCATAGTTTGTGTAGGAGTGTGTGTATGTATATGATGTGGCAGCTGTCGTCTCTGCCATTTTGTTGCTTCTCTAGAAAAAATGTAAAGCAAATAGTGGCTATGAATACTCATTTGAGTAACGATACTCACACCCATTTGACTAAAGGCCCACACAGAGCTCCACATGGTTATCATCTGACCAACCCACACATGGGGTGTTCTCACAAGGGGACAGAGATGGGTAGGCTACTTTTAAATATAACATTGCTATCTGTCACTGAATTAAAAGTCGGGGAGGCAAAAAAGATACCTGTATTTTTAGTGGCACACAGAAAACAAAGGCTTTCACTATGACCCTTTCCATCATTCTTTTAAAAATATAAATGGGAAACAGCCCAAATGGCTCTGCCCTTTAGAGAAGTACAAATTTACCATGTAATAGGAAAGAAGGCAATTCAAAGTACTTCCCAATATTCTTCTTTCTGCTCATGATTTTAAAAAGAGTACTTGCTGAGGATGGACAAGCTGGTAAGAACAAAATAGATACAAAATTTTGTCCAGTACTGAACCTCTCTTGAGTATTAATAGCATTATGACATTTTCATTCTATTTGTTGTGCATTTAAGTTTGATATTTCATGCAAAAAAATATCATTCAAAAGGCTATTTACATACCATTTTGTCTTTATTTATATAAATCAATGTCTATTAACAATTTCAAAGTCATGGTCTTATGAGATGTCTTGTTTGATACCTGCCTGAAGAAAGTCATAGTTTCACACTTGTATTCTATACTCCCATATAGCTATGCAGCTTTCCAGCTTAAGCCAACTCCCTTCATTTTTACTGAGCTTGCTTGTCACAAACAATAAACAAATAGATATTTCAAGTTCATTAATATGATCTGAGTTCAATGGTGACTGGTCACAAAACCAAAAATCCACCCAGAAAAACACTGAAGTCTTGTTGATTCTGTTTTCTTGTGTAGAATAATTTTTAAAAAAATGGAGCCAATCTGCATACAATATTTTAAATAGTTTACTACAAGGAAAAATTTCTGCCTTGTGAAATATGTGTGCTTACATAAAGTCAGAGAGCTGGAGAACTACCTTTACTCAGTGCCCTGAAATAAGCTGTTTTCATTAAAACATACCTGCAAACTGATTAAAAACATAAGATGGAAGGAAAGGGTAATCTCAATGACACTGGTGACTAGAGATTAGAGAAGCAGCCTGGCTGTATTTATTAGCCTTCTTGCACAATTCTTGACAATGACAAATCAACACACCATATCAGAGTTCTGTATTACAGGAAATGAACTGAAGCATCTTGAGCAGAGTCATTGCCTGCACACCTTCAGCTGACTTTCAGGTGTCTCAAATTCATCAATTTCAGAAGAACTCTGTAGATCAAAAATCATGATATACAGCTATGCAAAGATTACAAGGATGCAAATAGATGATTTTTTTTTCAGAAGAATGTGTTTGCTCCTTACTGAAAATATTGCAAATGTGTATACTGAACAGAAAAAAAAATCAATAATCATTTATTTATGTGAAGGAGATATCAGACCTTAGTCTTCATAGCTTTGCACATAGTGGAATCATTTATAGATTTAATTCTAAGTGCCTATAAAATTGTCTTCCTCATCAGAATTTTCTTGTCATACTTGGGTACAGAATTTCAGGCATTTGCACAGGTTTATGACCAAACTGTGACCTGAAAAAACTCTGTCATAAAACATCAGACCCTGTAATCTTCTTCTCTCACAATTACATATCTTTTATCTATTTGTTCTTATAAACTGAGGAATAAAAGACCAAAACCTGGGAACTTCCAAGAACTGTAGGAAGGAACAAAAAGAGTTAATTAAAAAGCCCACTCTTCCTACATTAGTGATACTTGGTGTATATTACAGCAGCCTGAGCTCCTCTCATTTCACCGTGCATTTGACCCCACAAGGCTGTTCGAGCAGGCAGGGAATTAGTGGAAAGTCAACATGTCATACCCTGACCCTGAGGCAACAGCCAGAGCAGGTTATCATAGGAGTCATTATAGCTTTAAAAATGGAATCCTCAATTGGCCAGTTAAGCCTGTTTCAAGCTGTCAGAATGATGCAAAGCAGCAGCATCAGGTCAGAGAAGGCATTTTCAGGTTTTAAAGAATGAACAGTAGTTCTTTGATGAAGAATTTTAAGATTTACCAGGCACGGGCCCAGTTCTGTGTGCTTTTTTCTTTTTGTTAGAGAGCTATTAGCAATTAATAAATAATGCCATCCCATAAGCAGCAACCCAAAAAAAAAAACCCACCAGCCCAAGCTATAAACAACCAACAAAAAAAAAAATTAGTCTTGGGCCTTTTTAATTTACAGGTAGTACCAGCCTGCCAGCCTCACACGCAGCTGCTATGCAAGCTTCTCCCAGACCAGAGCATACCCCTTTGTCCATTGCACATTTGCTTTCCACATCCTGTCCAGTGCAAAGTATTTTAGGAATCCAGGGTGGAAAGGTTTCTTTCCTTAGAAAATAATGATTTTATTTGTAAAGCTAGATTAAATTTACAGCACCATGTGTGTCTAAATAATAGGAAAGGAGCTGGTAGAAACTACCGTGTAGTTCCAGGAGGTTGATGACATTGGCTAGTTATTTGGCCCAGATTGCTTCACATACCTAAATGGTTATCGTTTATCTACCACTGCACTCCTTCTCTGTATATTCAGCTGTAATTACCCTTTCAGGATGATACCTCAGGTAGTCATGACTGTTGTACTACAAGAAGCAAGGGAAACATCTTCAGCTTTGAAAGCTATCACAGGTTTTTGCAGGTGTGTTTGAGACTAGCATAGCACAAATGAAGTTATCTAATAGGAGAGCTAGACAATATGCACTACACGCACAGAGGGGCAATTAGCACAAACAGGGGAATAATCTACGGTGCTGGAAAAATAAACAGAGCTTTTCCACATAGAATCTGAAATCCCAATTACATACCGAACACAGATGTTAATCCCGTAAAATAAATGCAATTGGCACCTTTGGGTTTTGATTAAACCCTGCAGGCACTGAACAAAATATATAACTTTTTCCTTTACAACACATTTTCCTTTTTGCCCAGAAGAAAAAATTATTTTGCATCCAATTTCTATCCATATGTATTTATATAAAGAAAATTATCTTAATTATAATTTGTTCTCAAGCTTATAGCATACAAGAATCTTATCTTTCTCTCTCAAAACAGCAAAATTGAAATGAATGATTCTGACAATATAATCATGCAAGTCATGATTTCCCAGGGCTGCAATAAGTCTTCCTTGTGTTAGTCTCATGTGTAGACCTCATTCCATTGTCCCTGGCTAACTCCAGATCATTTCAACAATGTAATCTTCAACAGAGTCCCTGGAACAAGACCAACTCTTCAACATGTTTTTGAAGATGTTAAGTGATACTCAAAACTTCTCTGAAAGTGTTTCCTTTACGTATTCCACATCCAGAAAACGACTGTAGAAATAATCAAAGCATTTTAGATCACCATGCATGTACCTTCATAAAATGTTAGGAGTACACTGTAATGGAACCACACTACATAAAATATTGGGTGTATACTTTGCTGTACATAGAAAACAGGGCACAATATATGTCCTGTTGTAGAGTAATGAGCTCTGACCTTATGGGATAATCCACATATATAGATTTTAAGAAGAAGAACAAGAAATTGTTAGGAACTCCAAGGATAAGGCAAATCATTTGACATATAGCACGAAGAAGAAATCAGATATCTTTTATTCACGCCAACCATAGAGCACAAAGACCAAGATAAAAAAAAGGGTGCCGTGCACAATATTATTATTTTCTTTTTCTTTTTGGTTTTTTTTGAGGAGGACAGAGGCTACTGTTTTTATTGGTTTTGGAAGTTTGTTTGTTTGTTTGTTTTGTGTTTTTTTTAATTTAGGGGGCATTGTTTGTTTTTGTATTTTTGTTGTGGCGTTCAAGTTTTTTCTTTTGTTTTGTGGTTGGTTGAGGTTTTTATTTATTATTGTTTTTATTTATTTATTTAATTGATATCAACTCTCCCTTCAGTTTCTGGGAGTTCAGTTTTTGCAGTGAAGCTCCTATTTAGCCCCAGTGCTCTGGTCTCATATAATTGATGAGCATTACATCCATTAGATTTAATGAGAATCCAAGGATCCCTGAAATTCCAATCTTCGATGCAATGTTTAGGAATGTAAACACCAGAGACAACATCAATTTCCACTTGGAAAGCAAACTATTTAGCACTGCTAATAGAAGCATTTTCGTACTTTTGGGACAGGCGACATATGCTTTTCTTCTGTACTTTGTGAGCCTTTAATATCTAACAATTAAAATCTATCAGACAGCTCCATGAATTTATAGCATTGGCTCAATTCTGCTTGTATGGCATGTAGAATTAGGAGATTAAGACAGGGAGTAAGGATATCAACCAGTGAAGATCTAAACCACAGACCTCAAAAGATGCAAAAGGTGTTTTATGAGCAGTGCTGACTGCAGGTGAAGGTTAGGTCCCAGTGAAGGTGGTGGTCCAAGTGTAAAGCTACTCTCTTAGACAACATCCTGCAAGGAGAAAACAAAAGCATGTTTAAAAAAAACCGCACGTTTTATGCTCTTTCTCCAATAGGGTCTTGGGACCTTTTGCAACCAAAGCCATAATTTTTGGAGATACTAGGACAGGAAGCAAAAGGATAGCTTGGCTACCAGCATGTAGCAGGATGCACTTCTGGGAAAAACAAGGTGAAGAATTCTCTTCCCCACCTAATTTTCTTAAAGGATAATGGGCAAACCCTTCAACACCCAGGAAAACCTTACAGTGGAAGGGGGAATTTGAAGATTTCTGAGCAGTGCATGGGACTCCATGCTTGTCTACATCCCTCCAAGATGATGAGATCTGCAAGTACAAAATTCTCTGGAGAATTTTTGACCTTCATGAGCCATCCAGGGAGCAGTCAGACTAAAGTTCAGGAAGATGGTTTTTTCTTGACATTTTGTATATGTGTGTTGGATAAATATGGACCTCAAAGTCCATTACCTCAAAGACTTGTGACACAAGGACTTTACAAATGCAAAAATGAATAGATCTTCATATCATATCTACAGTACTCTGCAGGTACCAAATGTAGGTTCAGTCAAATCAACCATCATGGTCCACTCTCGCTGTTGAGAAGGATCATTAGCTAGGACTGAGGTATAACATTTAAAATCCATGTGTTCCTCGGGGTGGGTGGTTGGAGACAGGGATAACACATACAGCTCAAAGTTCCATGCAACAAACAGCATGTTTTATTGTTGAGAGCCTTCTTACATAGGGAATTCAAAACTCCTGTCTCTAGACAGCTCATGGGTGTGACCCTCGCACAGCCCAGCTCCTGAGCAGTGAGAGGTCTGCAGCCCAGGATGGAATGTGTTAGGTGAAGCTCCCTGTCTGTCAGCCCAGGGCCCGATTGATGGAACCGGGCTGGGTTTCTTATTTATCTGTACAAGGCAGCTTTGTACAGTAACTCTGGGGATGCATATTCTCCTTCTCATCCTGATAGAATCATCTTAGAATCATAGAATAGTTTGTTTTGGGAGGGACCTTTTCAAGCTCAACTAGTCTAACCATCTGACAAGGGCAGGGACATACATCATCCAACTGGCCTTGAACACTTCCAGGGATGGAGCACTCACACCTGGTCTGGGCAAACGCTGCCAGAGCCTCCATGCCCTCATTGTAAAAGGTTTCTTTCTTACATCTAATCTAAATTGACAGTGCTTTAGTTGAAAACCTTTTCACATTATTCTATTGCAATAGGCCCTTTAAAAACATTTGTCTTTCATATAGACCCCCTTTAGATCACATGGACCCCATCCAGGTCCCCCTAGATGGCATCCTGTTCTTCAGGCATGTCAACGACGACACCACTCGGTTTGGTGTCACCTGCAAATGTGGTGAGGGAACACACAATCCCTTTGTCCATGTCATTGACAATGTCATTAAATTAGATAGTTCAGGTTAGGCCTAGACAACAAATAGAGGTCATGAAAGGATCTAATGTTAGGTGCTTGATCTCATGGTCCCAAAAGAAGCAGATGTGTTATTGGAGAGTTGACTTTGAGATGAGGAAGGAAACTACAAAGTAAGCCCAAAACCTATGGTTATAGGAACCCATAGTTTCTGCCTGAAGCCTATATTCTTAAGGTGTCTCAATCTGTATTGGATTAGACCATTTTTCTGAACTCCTGCCCCTAATAAGTGCCTGTGCTGTTAATCAGCAGCCAGCTGTAATATCCACACAAGATGACTAAGCAGTGGAAAATTAGGGCTTACAACTAACTTTATAATTATAATTCATTTGTGTTTCATAAAGATGCAAGGCTCTGAGTCATGCACCTGAGTCCCACAAAACTGACTGACACAAATATGTGACCATCTCACAAGAGCTTGCAGTCTTTTTTTTCTTATTGCCTACTTTATAGAAAAAGAGAATTTTGACGTCATTTTGATTCCTTGTGAAGGCTGACCTAGAACAGAGACTAGATGGAGGTAAAGAATAAAGTAGGTATTTATTAAAAGGCCTCAATGGATATACCTTGGGTGGTATCAAAGCCCAGCCAGGGTTACACCCAAGATGAAACCAAAATGGTCATAAAATGGATGACTGGTCACAAGGTCTCTCACTTCTATAAATTCTGGTCCATTAGCATGTTGGAGTTAGTTGTCCAATTATAGCTTAAGCTTATGAGTCCCATCCTTCTTGTTTTTATCTCTTCAGTCCACCATTGCTTATGCTCTCAGGCCTGAAATTTGGATCAGTTGTCCTTGGTCCCCCTCTAGAGAAGGAATTGCTTTGTCTACCAACTCTGTGAAGAGAGCTTACCATCCCCTAACATGAAGTTCAGAATTACATACTAAAGCAGTACCAGAATCTGAAAAATATAAAAGCTAAAACCTGAGGCATCAGTTTAGGTTGGAAAAGTCCTCAAGATCATCAAGTTCAACCACTAGTCCAACACTGCCAAGCCCACCACTAAACCACATTCCCACATGCCCCATTCACATGTCCTCCAGGGATGGTGACTCCACCACTGGCCTGAGCAGCCTGTTGCAGGGTTTGACAAAAGTTTTGGCAAAGACTTTTTTTCCCAATATCCTATCTAAACTCCTGGCACAACTTGAGGTCATTTCCTCTAGCCATAGAATTACAGAATCATAGAATGGCTGAGTTGGAAGGGATCTTAGTAGTTCCAACAATTCTGCTGTAGGCAGGGATATCTTCCACTAGAACGGCCCTATCCAGACTAGCCTTTATCAATTCCAGGGATCACACTATCCCATAGGATGTCCTGTTGTTTTTTACGTAGGAGAATAGATCAACCCCCACCTGCCTTTAACCTTCTGTCAGGTTGCTGTAGACATTAATATGATCAAAGACTAGTTCTCTAATTTTTTAATCAGTTCTGTTGCCCTTCTCTGGATTTGCTCCAGCACCTCAATGGCTTTCTTGTTATTGAGGATTCACAAAATTAGGTCTCTCCAAATATAAAATATTCCGCAATTTGCATTTTTGGTATTTGACGTTTTGTTCTTTTTTATTAACTTGTATACTCTCCAGTCTTCCTTGTCATTGTATTGTTGGACTCTTCAGGCTATTTGATATTTAATTTTAACCTTGCATTTTATTGAGGTTATTCAGGTTCAGGAACAAATAAACTAATTATCATTAAACAAGCATGTTATACTGTGAACAACAAGCACTTGTTTCCAGAATTTAAACCTTCCAGAGAATGATGTGCCTCTCTACCAATGATGATGCACATATGCTGTGAAGGTCAGGATTCTGCTGCACAGAAAAAAGCCAAAGTGGAGTGCAGAAAGGTACACTTGGTCCTTGACCCATGAAATGAGCACATCAACACAAAATTATGAAACACAAGTGCTTCTTTTCAGTGTGATGCATTGCTGAAAGGTAGAATTGCTGTAGTCCTCAGACCTTTGCTCCCACCTGTGCAATGATCTGGTTTTTATAATCAAGGGAGGCTTATAGACATTGTGGGAATAATGGGGTTTTTTTGAGATCTCCTGGAGCTTTTCACTTATAGTGATATCCTTGCTTGCATAAGTAGCAAGAAAGGAATGAAAAGCATGATGGGAACCAGTTTTCTTGTTACCTCTTTCTTTGCTTTTCTTTTGCAAAAATATATTCTGAAGATTCATAGGTGCATCATAATAAATGATCATTACTGAGATAGTCTCTTTTTTTCACAGTTCCTGGAGTGGAATCAATAGCATTGGCAGGCTGCACTAGTCTAAAACTGTACAATTGTTTGACAGGTAAATGTTTTATGGAGAACTTTTATTTTATTTCTGCATCATTTGCATAAAGGAGGGCAGGAAGAAGGAGATGAAATGATAGAAAGAGGCATTTATACCCTACACAAAAAAATCACAATACCAAGATGGTTTTTTGGGGAATACCACTTTTCATACACCATTCATTTGAACTTACAAGTTAACAAAATGTCAATAAAAATGGTGGTGGTGGTGGGGGGGGTCTATTATTAATGGCACAACAGGTCTATTCCTGTTTCCAATAGGTCACATAGAAAGAAACCAAAGAGTAGGCAGGAACGTCAGGAAAAGGAAAGATAGCCATAAAGTGGAACAACAGAAACAATTCCACCACATAAATTAAATAAATTACAATAGAAAATGCATAATATGGAATAGCAAAGGAGACAGGATAATGACTTACTGAAACTTCTGTCTCTTATACTTTGATGTAACAGTTGTGATATTTGGCCAAAAACAAATGTTGCCCTTTGCAATGAACCCCTTACTCCCACATCCCAGAGTCTGTATTCAGTAAAAGAACTTCCATTCATATACACACAATAAATGTGTGGCTTTAGTTCAGCCCCATACTGGTAGTAAAACTAGATAAGTTTAGGAAAAATAGAAAAAGGGGGTCCTTAAGGAGGACAGAACAGCCCCTTCCTGAATCTGAATGACAGCCAGTCTCAGGTGCTCTATGTTTTTATGCACCTGTAAAGTCTAACATCTACATCTAGTTCTTCTCTGTGTCCTTGTCCTGTGATGATACATTATTTAAGAGTAGTTTATGTGACATTAGACAATTATATAACTAAAGCTTGTACCATAAAGGTAATGCTCAAAATGAGATCAGAGATTTTGGGTTTTGGCATTTTCTTGCCTCTTATGTTCTTGAAACATAAGTTTCAAGTTAGACATTATTCTAAAGACACTAAATTTTAGGTATTTTCAGATAGCAAGCAGTAATATTTTTTAAAGTCATTCCTCTTTTAGGAATATAAATCCCCGAGTCTTTTCTTTGAATATAAATGCTAATATAAATTTAATGCGTAATAAAATACAGTCCATTTTTTCTCCAAAGCAAGAACCATCTCCATTGTTGCTTCAGGCCTTAAGAGAAGCCTGACAATTTAAAAAAGGCAGGGAAATAGAGGTAGGGAATTATGGAATTACTGGAAGTGGAACAGGAAGCAGTAAGAACCTGTACAGGAATAATGATGTTCAGTGAAAATTATAAATGGTTGTACAGTTGCTTTGCATATTATCCTACATTTTTGTTCTCTCCCCCTCTTTCTCCTAAATTCTGGTCTTGTCAATATCTTGGACTAGACACTTGGACACATTATAAGTAATCTGTGTTTGTTACTCCATACAAGTCAAACAAATGCTGTAAACCATAATAAAAGAGGAAAAGAAAAATAGTCTGTCCCATATCATCCATCCTACAGGGACTAATTGTTCAAATAAACTGTTTTTTTTTTTTTCCAGAGTTACTCTAGAATGTCAGATTCAATGAAAAGGGAAAATAAAAATTACATTATTAGGAAAAAAATTAAAAGTCCTATTATTATAAGAATTGTCACATTTTGGACTATGTTCAGTAAAGGGATGTCTGTTTTGTTCACTTGTTTAGTTCTTAAAAATAACATTTCTGTTTGCTATAATTTTAAAGTCCATACATAAGTAATTCTGGGAGCAATTACTAAATATCATTATTTTAGAGATATATTTCTATGTATGTATATGCACAAGACACTGCACAGTTTTAAACATTATTTCACTAGATTCTGTATCTTCCTATGCTATTCTACCATAAATATCAGTGCCCCATACCATTACTAAGATATTTATTTTGACAAATAAAAATGTCAGTGAATTATGAAAGCTGATATTCTACCAGTAAAAAATGCTTTGAGGATAGATCATCATAAGGCAAAAAAAAAAAAAAAGCTGAGAAATTCCCTTCTCTCTCCTCTTCTAAAGAATACTTTGATGTGTGAATAACTTGAAGGAAGAGTGCCTCCTCTATGGGGGTCCCTGTGGTTTCATTCTGAGAGTCTTGGTTTTGGTCAAGGCTTGCAGCTGCTGTTTGAGGGATTTTCCCAGATCTGGGTGTATCAGGTTCTGGTTGATGCTTTGAGCAAAGAGGCCTGTCATCACACTGACAGGGTGTCACATAAGGGGAAGTTACAAGAAGCAGCAAGGCAGAAACAAGAAGAAAATTCATGCGGATATCAATGAATATTTCAAGCAGAAGTTGTTAAAAAGCTTTAGAACTCCCTGAATAAGAAAAAAAGCTTTTTGGTCCCAATCTTGTGATATATTACTATGCCACATACTATATAGAGCTCCAGCTAGGGAAAAAAAAAAAGAACAAAAAAGATTAAAAAAGCAATAGAAGGGATTTTAAAACCAGGCTGTCATCCTGCGCTACACCATTAACTCAGGGGTGGCTCTTTTGAGGGGGTTCTTAGTGCTGCATGAGTATTCCAGTCTGAAAAATGAGAAAATTTAATCCTTGTAGAATACATTAATCTTCGCCCCATTCTATGTGACACTGTCAGCAGTTAATTTAACAGCAGAGATTCCCAAATGAAAGATCAATGCAGGGAAAGTTCCTCTGAAATCTTGGTTTATGCAATAAACCTTGTCTAAAATCTACAGCCCAAGCAGAAAGGTGTGGGCCATTAAATAAACCAGGCAAGCACTAGAGCAAGTAGGTGAAATTGCACATGTTCATCACCGAGTCTCAAAATAATTTTCAGACTTCTTGTTTCATAAACACATAGAATTCCATAAAGGATAATCTGCCCAAACCACTGATATTTTTACTTCCTGTAAGGTGCACCATTCCTCCTCCACACCTTTATACACCCAGTGATGCAAACAGTAAATCAGAGCTGAGTCTGAAAAAAGTAGTTAAAAAACAACATTCACACAGCAACACAAACCCAAAAACTGGATATAAAACTGAATAATTTCCCAAGTTTAGGCTTCAACAACTGAGTTAGTACAATGACATCCAAAATTTATCATGGCAGGTTTTAGAGATTGAGTCCTTCGCCTTGGGAGTCAGGCATAATAGATGCAGCAGACATGAACAAGAACACCAAAAACTCACCATAAACTTAAAGTCGTTGAATGATGAAAGACATCTTCCCACTATCTGAACATCTTTTCTACAGTTTACAGTTTAAAATGAAGTTTTGAGTTTTGTCACCAAAATCAGTTTCTGATGATATCCTAGTAAAAAGGATAAGAGCTTTATTTATGGTGTCCTGTCCTTTAAAGCCGTTGTTTCACCCACTAGATCTTTCCAAGTCCCTCAGCAGGGATTAATGTGGAGCATCATGAGTATATTTAAAGTTCCCCCTGCCACTGCACTGCTGCAAGTACACCTCAGCAAGTCTGTAGATTTTTTTTTCCTTCTCTGGAAAACTAGAGAATGTAATAAAATTTGTCCTGAAAATAACAACTTCTATTCAACAGCAAAACAATAAAGTAGAAAGCATGTAGGTCAGATTGCCCTTCTGTGAAGATGCAGTTAGCAAAAATCTGCAAAGAGGTGGGGATGGTGACTGAAAACCACTTCTCTCCTCCTATGATACCTGGCAAAAATGCCAGGTATCCACACTGACTTCAGATACTTGCAGTGGTTGATTTTCAAAGACTGATGTTTGCTCTAGTGGTTCAGACAACCTCCCCTTTTTGGGTATAAATTTTCAGGATTCTGCTTCATGAGTAATATGAATTATGCATAGACAAAAAAGTCCATATCCACTATCATTTCATCTCTTAAAAAGACAGAGGCTATTGCAAAATTAGTTTTAACAAAAGCATAAGAGTTATGATCATTTATAATTTTCTTTCAACAACCCTTGTCTCACCATAGTTAGCATATCTTTTTATACTTGCAAACATTTCATTCCCTTTAAAAAAAAAAAAAAAGTTTATTTGCCAGAATAGCAGTCAATATTTGCCTTTCACTGAAGCTTTCGTCTGGTGAGAGCAGCAAAGCATAGTTTTCAGATATTGCTGATGATGTAAAATGTGGAAGTGACTAAAATAAAACCCATGAACAGAGAATTTGTGACATTGATTGTCATTTATATTGAATAAGGTGGGAAGGACAGCTGTGAGAAAATATGATGATGTTATTGCTTGTTATGAGAACACGGCACTTTGAAAGATTTGCAGAAACTGGAGTGTTTTATTCTTAGTTTGTTTCAATACAATCCATTAAGTGTCCAGCAACAGGTATCACCTGGTAATTATGTGGTGTCCCAAGCGAGATGCATTGATGTTGTCAGCTGAATTTAAATCAAATGTTACTCATGATACAGAATCATCCTGGATGTTGACAAATGATAATTGCTTCTCCTTTGCAGAGGGGTATCAGAAATATAAGCCAGGTTTAAACATGAACAGAAAATGCAGAAATGCTGCTGCATTCTTTTGATTCAGTCACAGACCAGAACTACTATTCTACATTTGGGGATGCCCAATGTGTACTGAAAACACACTAAAAAAAAAAGTGTACTAATAATAAGCTGTTTTCTACCTCTTGCAGTAACTAAGGTGTTGATAATGGTGCCAAGAGGGAAATTACAACTTCACAACAAAATCAAATGTCATTACTTGAAAAATCGTTCCTCCATATATGCTTTATAGTTCTAATAAGAAAATATGGCTGCTGTATCCATAACTACATTTCATAGCTGTATGCCATTAACAAAACTATGCTCTATAACTTTCTTATGGAAAACAAAGGAAAATAAACTGTGAAAAGAAGGAAAAAAAGGACACTTGAAGCCTGAGAATATAATTTAATAAAGTCCAGACATGAATCATGGTGTTTGAAATAATTAATATCCTTGATCCAAGTAAAACAAAAAACTGAGCTTATTCATGTGTTGTACAAATAAAAATCTTCTAGCTCTATTTAGGACAGTCTAATAAGGAGAAAAGTCTTAGCTTATATCAGCAAGATGGAAGTATGGCAGTAATAGACAAAGATCTACATGGTACATCAAACAACTGCAAGGGACACTTAAGCACTCCATTTTAATAATTTATTATATATTGCCAGGAAACTACATTTCCTGCATTTTTTCCTCACTGAGGGGCCAAAAAAAAAGATCACATGACATTCCCTCTCTTTCTTATAGAGAACTTAAAAAGAAAAATCTACTGAATCATCTCAATTGACCATTGTTTATGGACATTTACAATGTTGGTATCAAAATGTTGTATTTGGAAAAGCAACCTGTCAGAGAGAGTCCATGAAGATGATAAATAGAGCAGTCACTAGACAGAGTATAAAACATTTCGCCCCCATCTAAATAAGTGTATGAGTTGTGAATACAGCATGAACAGCTGGACAAATATGCCCAGGGATGTGCAGGCCTCAGTCCTGCCTGGTTGCTGATCAAATTTTGGGAAAGAGTTTGTCAGCCATAGCACATTGCATCTGCAAGTTGAAATTCTGCATAGGAAGGGAAGTGAAGTAGGTTTATGAGCAATCTAGCAGCCATCCCCAACTCATAATTCAAACACAGTTTTAGAGGTTTCCCATCAACTTTAAAGTGTGAGGGGTGATGGTATAAAACTACAGGCCACATAATTCCTCTATCAAAACAAGGGGAGGAACATTAGTAAGAAAAGTACGTATCCTCACTGATCCCCTAGAATTTTCTTCCACGTGAATTCTAATGTTTGTTGCAAGACATGACAAAACAGAGAAAATTCAATCTTAATATTTAAATCAACAGCCAAGTGATATAAAATGTGTTATGAAGTAGCCTGTAGCAGATCTTCTCTGAGATGCTTAGATTCCAAAGTCTATCATCTAACTTCAGAAAATTTGGTGGAAAGCAAGTCAAGATTAATCAGTTTCTTTTAACAGAATTATAAATATTTCCTACAATCATATCAGGAAAGAAGTTGGCCATATTGCAAAAAAGAGTCTTATAAATGGAAAGTTATAAATAAATATATAAGCCTTTTGGTTGGTTTGCTTCTTACTTAGAAAAAAACATGTTTTTTTTAATCAGGATAAAGAAAGTTCAATGGTGATTTTAGGCACTGAATTGAAAGAGTAAATTAAAGATAGAAGCAGACAAAAAAAAAACCAAAAAAAAACCACCACCAAATAAAAAACCAAGCCAAACAAAAAAAAACCAAAAAACAAACAACAACAATAAAACCACACCAAAACCAAAAAAACCCCAAACAAACAAACAAAAAACCCCAAACCAAAACAAACCAAAACAAAACCACAAAAAATCACCCTTAATTATCTATTTGACCACGAGAATCAATTTAATGAATGTTGAGATTGAGATTTTAACTGATTATTATCAATGATTACACTGTTTAGGACCTGACAGGAAATTCTGCAAGGAAAGGAAGCACAGTAACTTCTGTGTTGTGGATGGGGACCTGGTGCATAGGCCATCTTTAATGGGCCCTGGCCAAATCCCAGATTCCTGACTGCAACAATACAAACTCAAAAAACTTTCTGTTGTCCCTTCAGTTGTCCTGGAAACAGGGGGACAGAGCCTGAAGGGGAGCTGCAAAGGCATTGAGTTTGGGGTATTTTTCACTAGGCTTCCTTGCATATCATGATGCCACTTTTCACGTAAAATTTGTTTTGCAGAAAAAGGCATAGCCAGAGAGACCTGACACCAACAATACAGTCCCACTAAAAGGTTAGCATATGAGCCTATCAAAGATTTGTGTACCTCTGCGTGGCACTGTAGATTTATTCTGTGTCTTCAGACACCAATTTGTTACATTTTTCCCCCAAGAGTGCTTAATCTCCACATCTATCAGGAACAAAGAATGAAAGAAATGGCAACAGCTGCTTATTTTCCACAGGAATGCTATCCTTCCCCTTGGTTTCCAAGCCTTAAATTACTTTCCCATTTTATGTTTTTGCTTTCACAGGCAAACTGCATGTGTCTTTTTTCAAAGTTCTTTGAAAACTGATTTTTTTTTTTAATGTTTTAATTATAAATTCATCAAGAATATTTTTCTCTGAAGTTGAAAAGTGAGTTTCAGGCAGTGATTAGATCCATTTCCCTAAAAATCTCCACAGTTTTTACAATCAATCAAAAAAACCCCAAGCACTGACAATCTAAAATATGAAGAAATATGGTTCCTTTAGCTGCCAGCAATTGTACCAAAATGACAACACAAAGGAGAAAAAAAAAATCAGATGAATTAGAGTTATATCCTCAGAATCCCAAACCTCTGTGTATTCTCAAAAGAAAACAGTGAATTCTTATCCTCTCCATGAAATTTCTGTGGAAGTCACAGGAGGGGCAAGACCTCATTCCTAATCAATTTTCTAAGCTCAAAGTGCAGATCTACCTTGAAGCTGAAACAGATCTATTACCAAATGGGAAGGTTCTAAACTGAAGTCCGGAGTTGCAATTGTGGGAGCCAGCATTAACTAGTCTGAACCACAGGGTCAGAAGATGTTAATTATCAGTCCTTGAAATTATTCATATCAAAAAAGCCAGTTTAGAAATCAGGAAAAATTATCCTCATTTTTATAGAAAAAAAAGTGAATATACCACATTCTTAACATCTCTTTAACTTTCTGTTCTAGATCATTTTTTTTAACTATAATTCTGCATAAAAGGGAACTGGATTAAATATTAACAAAGGAAAAAATATTATTCTTACCCCCACAATTCTCTGTCTCTGTCTTAATAAGACAGAGAATTGTGAGGGTAAGAATAAGAGAGTTTCTTGATTTGTCTGTAAAATGCCACATCAATTTAAAATATATATGTTTTATGAACAGGATAAAATCTCATATTTTTACTTTATACTTTCCCACATGATAGTCATCAGAATTGCATCCTTTGATTGTGATGGATTCAGGCTAAAGAAGGTCACATCAGGACAATGAAAACAAGATCTCTTGAAACATATGAGCTTATTCCACTTATACATCCTTTGTTCAGGCCAGTTATCCAAAGATTAAGTACAAACAAGAATAAAGACTTGGGCAAGCTTTGTACAAGAGATGTGGAAGGTAAGGCCCTTGAAACAACTCTTGATATTTTTGGTTTTTTGTTTATGTGTGTGTATGTGTGTCTGTGTGTGTGCACGCATCTCATATGTAAATCTATAGATAAAAATAGATACAGATATAGATATAGGTATAGGTATAGATAGATACAGATATAGATTAGATAGATGTAGATCTCTATCAGAGGAACCAGAAAGTACCTCTACCACATCTTGCATTTAAATTCTCGAAACTCTGCATCTCAAGAAGCAAATTAAAAATACATTCTGGCTACAGCTGATAAGCCTTTGCTCTTGCAGAAGGGTTACGTTCGGGGATAACAGCCTTGAATATTGCAGGTACAGAGAGAGAGCAATAGTTTGCAATTCTGCCCTGCTCTGGAATCACTTGAAATAACTGCCAGGAGCCTTGAAAATGCTCTGCTGGCAGTAGAATATCAGCATATGAAACTGAAAAACTATTTTGAAAACTCAGAAAGGAACTGTGGCCCAATTGGATCAATAATTTGGAGCACAGGACTGAACCATTGTGACCACACAACAGAAATAATTGCAATTGCTGCTAAAATAAGTAACATATCTCAACACAGCTGAGATCAGACTAATGATTTACTTTGTTTTAAATGTGAATTATTGAAAGCAGGAATCAGAAGGTTCAAGGATGAAATTAGCCTCAAAACAAATTAATCTATTTTAAAGTTTTGGAAGAAAAAAAAATCCAACTTGTACAGTACTGAGAAAAAGAAAATTGACAGAATACAACTACAAGCTTCCAAGCTCAAAGTTAATCTGATGATATATCTGAATACTGATAACCTGGGCACAGTTCCATTTCCAGAGAGAGATATGCCTGCTATGATTATCTCTCTGTTAGCTGTCAAACAAAGAGATGTCATTCTGTCTACAGTTAAACAACAACAGATGGAAGACACCCTCAGCCAAGGTAAGTACCATCACTCCAACGCTTTCAAATGGAGCCTCACCATGATTTGCACCAGTTGAAGGTCTATTCCAGATCTCTGTTCCAAGGCAAGCGTTAATCTCATCTGTAATGTAAGTTGAGATCACCACCAAAGAGCTACAGAAGAAACTGTGGCTTTAAGGCACAGCCTTAGGACTGCGGTGTCATTGTGGCATGCACCCTCATCACTTATACCTTCTACTTGCTTCAGAGGACATTTAGTATATAAAGTCTCTCTCTTTCCTAAATTCATGAGCTGCAAGTCTCCTGCAAAAGTACCAAGACTTGGGAATAGAAGGTGTCTGATTTTACCTGATTTTGCATATTGTTCTTACCAATTGACTGAATAGCTTTTACAACCTCCACTGAAAGAGGAATTTTTAGACAGAAACTCTTCAGTTTTAAGGGTTGCTTAAAGCACCTTGCAAATACACGTACTCCACTGAGTATAAAACAGCAAGCACTGAGTCTGACATCTGTTCTGCAGTTGTTTACATATCGGTGAGAACCTCTAGATATTGTGCCCAAACCTTTTTTTAGCTGTAACAATGAGAATTAATGGATAGAGCAATCTGGCCACAATTTTTCTAAGTCATACATTTAATGCTTTCTGTAGTGTTATAGATAAAATATGGATTCCCATAAGATTAATAACTTTTTTTGTCTTGATGCAAGACTATAGAGTTTTGGCTAGAATACAATTAGTAAGGAAAATATTTCCTGTTCTGTCAGGTGAATTAATCTTGAAATCACCTTAATCCAGTGATATTCATAATGAAATGTATTTCAGTTTGAGCATACATTTGCCGAATTGTTCAGAAATACTGTTGTCTAAGATATGTGAATTTGAATTGTGATTCAGGGGCATTACAATTGGAAAAAGTCTATTAGATGAACTGTTTCTGCCAGTAGAGCATTGTTCTCCCAAGATTGCTTTCTGGTCTTTTGTCTTATTTCAAAGTCTATCTGCATCTATAAGTTATGCCATTATGAACAAGAATTTTATATGTGTGATATGTTTTGGGTCTATAATTTTATCCAAAAAAGCTCTCTTTATCACTCAGTATGGAGGAAAAAAAAAAGAAAGAAAAAAGATTACTTCTTTTGTTTACTCTAATTCTGGAAGAAACCACCCAAAATCCTACTTGACAAGGGTCTCACATCAAATGGTATTAATAGTCTGAAGCAACCACAGTGGCTAAGCAAGATAGACAAATATGCTGCATAAGCTTATTATAAATATGCATGCAGTTAACTGGAGTTCAAAGCCACCTGAAAGCTGCAGTCAGAAAGCTTTATAAGGACACAGATGTTGAAACTCATCCTTGGTCTCATACTGGTGCCTGTACTTGACCCTCAGTTCAGTGCTTATGCAATTCTCTGAATACAAATAGCAGTGACTACAACATAAATCTAACTAAAGGAACACACCTCATGATAGAAGAATAGTATACATATATATAGAATATCAGGGAGAATTGGGAATTAAGAAAACATGGTGGGCAGAAAGAAGAGCATTTGAAATATCTGGAAAATGGGCTTTTCCTTTTTTGTTTTTATGTGCTAAGCTAAATTCAGCCCTTTCAATTTCAATGCACAATCCTTCCTTTTTACATGGTCCCTGCTACTCTGGCATCCAAGAAGCATATAGGATTTCAATTGTCCTGTCCTTTCTTAAAAGAGAGTCACACCATTACTGCTAGTCCAAGTAATCCCATTCACATTTTACAGAACAAAATCTCTGAGACAGTGGAATATAATCATAACACAGTATTCAGCCTTAATATATAGTTCCCAGAATCATGTTTTTGACATAAAAAAAAAGAAAACCAAAAAAAAACCAGAGCCATCTTTAAAAACAAGATTTACAGGCACAAAACACTGAATTTGAATGTTTTGTCAGATCTTGCCTGCTCTACCTAAAGATATCTGTGAGTTTGGTATCTCTGCAGGCTCAGAGCTGCAAATCTGTGGCTAGACTAGGATGCTTGAAGCAAATACCCAGATACAGAACAAAGAATTTTTAAAAAGGTAGAAAAAGGACACAGTGAGACGGTTGCAGGCAAATATTTAGAGCACACCTACCTGGAAAGAGGCAGGTTTAGAATTTAAGCTCTCCTAAATCTGAAGAACTGAAAGTCATGTCTCAGACTTTTAAAAATTTTTTAATTACCAAAGTAATTAAAAGGAAAAGAGGAAAAGGATGTTATGTAGGATGATCCACGAAGAAAAGGAGCAGGTAAAACAAGGAGCAAGGTAAAACATACCAAATAAAATCTGTGGTCCTGAGAGGGAATAAGTCATGGCTCTGGAACACTAATGAGCAATACATATAGCCAAAATATAAAATCTGTTCCCAAAGTTCATGTCAGAGAGGAGTAGAGAAGTACAACCAGAAGTACTAACACAACTTGTGTCTACCCTAAAAATAACTGTGATTAAGTTGTCCCTACTAAGGGACCATTTCCCCACGCTTAATGACAGTCGTTGGGTAAAATGGACAGATTTTTTTTTTGTGGAAATAGAAAGCAGAAACAAGAATTCTATCTTCTAACCACAGGCTTTGCCGCTATGTGTCTTATCCATATATAAGTGCAATTTCTCCTTTTGTGAACTTTGGCTGCTCATTCTGCACAAAAACACAGCTTTCTGAATAAAGAAAGAAGATATCTACTCTTTTCCCAGAGCAGACCACTGTAAAAGGTAAAAAATTTTAAGGAAAGCAACCTATAAGGCAGGGAAGAAAGTGATTAGAAACTACTAGTCTCATCAGTGTGATCCTCCGACACTTGGCTATTTATGAACTGAAACATTCAAAGTAGTCCCTGTTAAAAAAAAAAAAAAAGGAAGAACAGGGAAAAGGAAAATTGCAAGGCATGATGTTTCATTTTTAGTAACTAAAATGATGCCTGGACCATTTCCTTCCACTTCTTAAAACATTAAATCCACTGGAACAATACACAAGTGGTAGCTGACAGGTCATTCTTCTTTCAAGCTTGTAAAAAATACACATACATTTTGCCAAAACTACCACATTTCATGCTGAACTCAAGACTGTCTGAACATGTCAGACTCTCAGAGGACACCTAACAGACCAGGATTTTTAGAAACATATCTGAAAATGTCATTTCTGAATAGACTGCAAATGAGCCTACTTCTCAACCCATCTGAGGACAGTGGTGCTTGTGAATAAATGATCTTTTTCTATCTTTTCTCTCTTAGACAAAGCCAACATACACATCCTCTCGGGCACCCAGGCTGGTTGAGCTCTTACAGAGTATTTTCCTTAACAGAGATGTCTAAATTAAGCTTGAGTTACACTTTAGGTTTCTAAGTGCTTTTTTGGATGTCAACCAGACTAAGAAACTTGTCCAAGGTCATTTACAAAGTTTATAGCAGAAAAGGAAACTGATCTGAAGTTTCTGAGGTCTCAGGCTAGCACCCACAGCACTAGAACATCTTTCATTTCTGCTGCTCTTATCAAACCAAAATGACACAAAAGATCAGAAAAGATAAAGACAGAAATTAACATCTTGAAGGATCAACTAATTTCATCTAGAAGATTCTGAAACTTAATTTTATAGATACATTACTTTCTTACTCTCTACAGATGATTGTATAAATGCCAAGTCCATCTATTTATAAAGCAGTGAAACAGTCAGGTGTTCTCTAATGTATCATTTCCAAGTGCAAGTAATATATGGTGACCAGCTTGTAACTATCTTGGCAAGGGTTCACACATCTGTTAGGATTTCAATTTATCAAAGATGGACATATTTATATGTCTGTCTGTGGCAGCATGCTCATGAAATAGGAAAGGATGTTAAAACAACATTAGCGCTTTAAGAGCAGCCAGGAAATTCAGCATTAAAGTTTGTTCCTTTGTCCTTAGCTCACCCAGGCTGTTCACAGGTCTTGTATATACCTAGAAAAAGCCTATGAATAGGGCTGATGAGAATCTGTAATGCTGTGACAAAATCAACCAAACTTAAGCAAATGTGAAAAAAAAAAGCTTGAATTATGCCCACCATTCTCAAGATGAGGTGGGCTCAGATTTGGTGTCTGATTTTTCTTTGGTTAATGAAGGTGACTATAACAGACTTCCTCATATGAAGATTGTTAATAGTGTTAATAATAGCATAACAACAGCCTCCTAGGACCTTGGGGGCATTCAGGTAGACCTATGGAGTGCCTGCTGCTCTCTGCAGATGTGGTGTGATTTCCATAGAACTGTTTCTTTCAAACCCATTACAGGCACAAAAGATACATACCCATTATCAGCAGATCATTCAAGTGATAGCAATGACTACTCAGGAGGTAGACAATGCATCAACTTGAAGTGGAGTGTGTTTTATATACTAGGTTTAATTCCATAGGAAATGCTGGAAGGCCCTTGACTGAACCAGCAGGGAGGTTAATGGGAGTTACACACTTAGGTGTAGCCTTTATCTGAATATTTATATTTTAAAATCCTGTTACTTTTTTTTTTCTTTTGGCCATCAAATTGTCAAGGCAATACTGATCCATGTCCTGAACTACCACAGAAAAGTATTTTAGATGCATCAAAAATATTAGCATAGTTCTAAGCTATTAGAGGTAAAGAGACATTAGTCCCATTTTTATTCTGTATTTAATTTCCTTTTTAGAAATACAAGTTTAATATTGACCATTATGCTATGGTACAAGTTTCTGAATAATCCAGATATATTTTACTAATATTAATTAGCTGAAATTTTTAACTGAATCTTCAAGACAAAATAGCACCATTTGTGACAAATAAACACATAACACATTGTAATATCATCTTCACAGCTTTTTAATTAGAAGATTTATTAAAAAAATTCTTAACTGACAAAATTCGAATTTTTTAAACAACAGAGTGTGAACAGAAATTACTCCCAGTCTTAGACTTGTTTATTTCTATCCAAGTTGTCCAAATTCAATTGTTTGTAACTTAATAAATTTTTGTTCTAGGATAGAGTTAGTCTACTTCCTGCAAAAACTACACAGTAATTCTTGAGAAGAATGGGAACTTTATAGAACACATTTAAGTGCATACAATTTTTACAAACATGTCCCAGTACAAATGTAAAACTTGTATGCAATGCACGTAACAACATGCAGTTTGTAAGAACAACAAGCTAAATAAAACTGCTAGCAACCTCAAAATGCAAGTCCCGTATGCTGCATCCATCTTATTTCTAAAAAGTTTATCCATGGCCACTGATTGCACTTTAGTCATTAAGGAGACAGATCAGAAAGAAACAAAAGGACAATGACTTGCATATTATTTTCTAAGCCATAGCCTTTATACTATTGATATAATTCCATTACTCGTAATGCAGTAACTTCTAGTGTTGTGAAGAAGAAAACAAATATACAGATTAAAATTTTTGAATTTTGTGAAATCTCACATGACTATTGATCTAGCTCCCTTAGGACAATCTCAATTGTAAAACAAAGTTTGGCTTTCCTGTTTTCAGGAACAGCAGAGTATATGCTCACAGGAACATGAATCCTAAATTGAAAATATCTCTGCTATCATACAGTCTTGGCTCACTATTTGCTCCAATTCCTTTACTTTCATGATATGTCTCATTTTGCTTTAGCTCATTGAAAAAAAAATAAAAACAAGTTTACGGCAACTTTACATTGGTTTACTTTGGCTTGAGGGAGTGTTGTCCAGTCGAGGTTTAGTCAAAAATGCTTTGTGTTGACATGAATCAGGTCTGGGTACTCACTTTCCTTCCTTTCCTTTTCACACTTTCAAAGTTTATCACACTTTCAAACTCAATGACATATATACTTGCCTGGAGGCAAAGTGGTTGTTTCACATAGACACTTGAAATGTTCAACAATACCTCTGCTTTTACTTTGGTTATGAATTTCCACAGCTTCTTAGGAGATGGAAAGTGCTGACACAAGAAAGTATGTCACAGAACGCAATTAAAACTTAATGTCCTATAGAAACCCGTACAAATATACCATCCAGTGCAACATAAGTAAAATATTTCTTTTCAGAAATAGCTTTTGGCATTCTGATAGCATGTTCAAAAATGTAGTACAATCAGAAAGCTTGAATTAGCAGCTTTAAAAATATTTTCTTTAACAGTGACAGGAAAATTTTTCATTACAGCAGAGAATATACTGCTGTCTGACAGCCCATGTTGACACTAGGGAGGTATACTAAAGTCCAAACTGGCCCGTCACTTATTTGTCTATGCAAGGCAGAGGTATACATCCCCATTTTCCCCATTACTTAGAGCTCTCACTTAATATGTTTCTTTGGAAATTTTCTGACATTAAGAGGAAATTGAAAACTGAAATACCTAGTTTTTGAAAAATTCTGAATAAACAATATATAAATAATCTACCTTTTCTTTTTGCCAGTTCTTTTTATATATTTTACTTCATGTATGTCCTATTAGCCCATTTTTTTCTTTATTCCCAACAGTCTCTATTGGCTCTTCCCTGAGCCTGTCTAGATTGCATAGAAGAAAGGAGAAAGGAAAGTCTTGCACATCAGTCTTGTTCTTCCAGTCCTCTATAACTGCTTTTCTGCAGAAAGCAAGTAGCTCTTCACAAAGAGCTCTACACAACTTTTTCTGAGTCACTCTGGGAAGTTATTTCAGCCATTTCTAGGGTGAAAAAGAAACAAAAGTGACACTGAGTAACTTCGTATTTTCTAATCTGGAGTGAGAGGCATATGAATTTACTTTACATCCTTCATCCAAAGTGACTTTGTAATGAGGAATCACCTGAAAATTCTGAGAAGTCAAGGAAGTAAAAGAAGGTTTTCTAATAATTTGTCTTGTCCTGAAAGACTGTTTTCCTTTCTCCAGGAAAGACAAAACTTTTGATTACCTTTGCTACATTTCTGAAAAAAGCTCAATTGAAGGTAGACTCAGCTAGTCAGTAATTCAGTGACAGCTTTTGCCTCCATCCAAACCATTAATTTAAATGATAAAAATACCCAATTACAGCTAGCTGTTATGGGCAATGTTGAATGGCAAAGAGAAACCAAGGGTGGATTTAGACAAGGTACTTAGAAGATTGCAGATCTCCCATTCACTCTACTTGACAAAAAGCATGCTCCAGGGAACATACCTTGGTGAGCAGCCTTATCACTCAGCTCTGGAGTTAAAAGCCTTCAGAATTGTATATTTCCATTTGTAGAACTTGAGGCAACACTTGGGAAAAGTCTGCACCTGATCTGTGGTGGTTTAATTTAAACACCAGTTGAAAATCCACCTCTGATAATCCATTACTCAGTAACAAGCAAGAGAAAGAGAAGGTTCCTGAACAGATCTCAGTAATCCTTCATAAGGTGTACCTTGTGGCAACACCTCCAGCTTTAGCTATATCTTGACCTTTCTGTCAGCTCAACTAATGGCAGGGGAGTAGTTAAGCTTATCACCAACATCCTGTTCTGGTGTCCAGTACAACACTGTCTTTCCATCATGCTTATAAACCCAGATCACAACTCTTGATTGTGTCTGCAGCCTGTTTAGTTCTTGATTTAGTACTGGAAAATACTGTTCTCTCCATTTTCTTCTCTTAAAGGGGTTGATTTCCTCTATAGTCCTTTTAGCCGAATTAACTTAGATAATATATATACAGAAGACAACTTTACCAAAGATATGTAATCACTCATTTATTTTTTATTTGCAGAGCTTCTTTTGTAAATGTTCTTGGAGACACATGAGGTTTTTCCTGAAGTCAAAAACCCTGCCAGTTCTCACAGGTATTCCTCACAAGTTGTAGCCATAACAGAAATATTTGTCTTATTCCATGAATCCACAGGTGAAGATGACACATTGAATTTTTCATGGATTACTATGCTGGCTCAAATGGAAAAAGACTCCAAAAATTTAAATTATTCCTGTTGAACGAAATTACCTTAGATACAAGCTCACATTTTGATTTTTTTCATCACTTCAGGGAGAGCTAGTAGGTGAGGTACTACTAGCCAGTATAAAAGACTCTAATACAATATGTGCAAGTCATCTCGCTGTAGTTCAAGGTTTGTCATGTCATCCTGCAGAAGGCTAAATTATGCCTGGATTTCACATTTTAATGTGTGCTGGCAAAAGTATACTGTAGGACATTAACAATAGCAACATCATCTTTTATGTTCTGGAAAAAAACACAAAGAGAAAAAATATAAAGGAGAGAAAATACTAAAATTCTAGTATTTTACTGAACAGAAAGTTGGCCATTTTGTAATCCTCCAAAGTGAATTCCTATTTATAGCAACAGTAATCAAATAATATGCAATCACTTGGAGGTTTGCAACATTTGACAAATTGTAATTTTGTTCTTCACAAACTCCTAAACACTTCCTGCTAAGTGACAACAAGCATCAGCAAGTTTCAACAAACCTTCTGCAGTTTCTTTATCTCACTATAAAGAACAGATGCCATTTTGGGGCTGCTGTGAGCTCTTCTGTTCTTTGTGTAATGTGCACATGTATATGCGAGGGCACATCACATGAAAATGTGATAGCCAAGGCCCATCTCAGATGCTTTTTCTATGGTGCACAGTAAGCAAACAGCTGGTTCCAGGCAAGAATCTTCTGTCAATCATGGCAAAAATGTGATCCATATAAAATTTCATAGCAAAAGTGACAGAATTCTCAGCATTAATAATGAAAATTGGGCTGTTAAAATATACAAAGATGGTCCCACAGTGTTTTCCAGTATGTCTGTGAAAATGATTATCTATTTCTGCCCTTCACCAGTAGCACATGGGACGTATCAAAAGTACATGCATTAAATAGATTTGATGCTACCAGAAAGCAGTTACTTTCAGGCTATCAGCATGATTTAAAATCCTTCTGCAAAGAACTTTTCAAAACAAGGAGCCCAGTGAACTGCAGATTTCAAAATTGTAGGAATTCGATTCCATGCAGTCAGAAAAAATGTCCCCTACACATTAGAACATTGTTGAACAAAGTTTTAAGTGTCCCATCCTTTACCAGTACATTTTTTTGTTTGGTTTTTTATTGTTTGCTTGGGTATTGGGTTTGTTTGTTTGTTTATTTGTTTTTGGTTGGTTTTTTGTTTGTTTTTTGGGTTTGTTTTTGTTTTTGTTTTGTGTGTGTGTGTGGTTGTTTTTGTGGTTTTTTTTTTTCCTTTCTGGGATCCTTTATGACAAGAAGCAAAAGGACAGACATCAGAAGTCTAATTAATTACATATTAAAAATGAGATTCCTTGTAAAAATAAGGTACTTGTGTTTGAAAGGCAGTAAAATTCCTAATGGAGAAGGAAAGAAAGGAAACGTGCAACTAATGAGGGGCATAACATCAAAGATACTGCAGGAAATTATATCACACCCTTCTATTTAAACTACATACCTATAATCTCAGTTCTATTATTTAATTTTGGGAGCTTTCTCTATGACTTTAGGTTAAATGTAGTGTTCTTTTGGTCGTCAGTGCCTGTCAGTACAGAAAGTGTAAAATTGTCAGCAGCTATAATTCTAACAAAATTGAGCAATAAGAGTGGATCACTTCATAGAGGGAAAGAAAATTACCAAAGTCAGAGGGGAAAAAAAAAAAAAACTTAGAAAATGTACAAGGTTGTTTAAAAAAGGAGCACATGAATAAATACATCTTGAGACTGGCAATGTCAATTTACCTTGCTTTTAGCAGGTAGCCAGCTACATCATTATATAAGTATTGAAAAGCTAGAAAACACAGAGGATACAAGAATATGATGTCTTCTCTGCAGTTGCCTTAGAATGACATTTTTCTTACCCTGAGTGGTCTTCCAGTTTAATGCATCCAAGTTTTCCATTTGTTACCTTTTATTGGAAACAAATGGCAATTAATTCACACCAAAACATGTAGGAGAGAACACGTGTTGAAGAAAGAATAGACTTCTTATTCTAGGAGGACTATATTAAAAATATCAGAATAACCAGAGGCATGGCAAAAGGGGCATTTCCTGCAGGGAGAAGACCCATGCTCAAGCTCTGTTTCCCTGGAGTAAGAATGAGGATTTCATCCTCAGCCTTTTCCCAGGAAGCCCTCAAGGCTATCCATTACTCTTGATGGAACATTTTCAATCTCAACTATTAGAGCAGCTCTATTTTGTATAAATTGTATTAAGTATTCATGGAATTTTGGGTTTCAACACCAGGGGTTGGTGGCCTAATCACCTGGCTATTCTAGGAAGACATGACATGGGACAGAACATGGTAGGAATCATATAATAAGACTCAACAGCTTTCCTATATTAAGCTCCACACTTCATCATTGCTGACCTCATTAATGGGAATCCTGACACTTTTCCAAACCTGCTTTACCCAGTGAGGTTATTATCATGTCACTCGTGGAATTGGTTGAAATATTTTTGGCAGACCCTTCTTTTTTTCCCTAGGAGGATGATAAGGAGCTTAAATGTAATGAGAAAAGTCATAGGACAGTATAGAAATAGCAAAACATTTTTGAAAAACATAAGTACTTCCTGAAAAAGTGTAATTCTAAGGATATACTAAAATAATAAAATTTTTGCTCTATTTAAGAAAAAGATTTAAGATAAAATAACAACAACAAAAAATAAAACCCATACATAATAAAACTAGAAAAGACCCTAAAAAGATATTGCTGAATGCACAGGCCATCTGGGTGTTTACCTCTACACATAATTTCTTTTTTGAAGAAGAGATATAATTCCAAAGTAACTGTAAAGGAAAGTCAATAAAAAGTAGAGAAAAGATTTTGTTTTGATAAAGCAAAATTTAATTGTAAATTACTCACATATGAAACATAAAATTACCTGGAATAGCTTCACTTTGAAACAATGTGGAGAGTTTTTGCTGTTCTTGCAATCTTTCTTTAGAAATGGCCTTTTTAAGACCACAATAAAGCTGTAATATCAAATATGCTCTTACAGTACAATAAATATTTTAGTTAACAATGGCAATAGACAAATGAGAAATATAAGAGCTCAGCAGTGTAGAGCACAGACATTCATGCTTACTGACTTCTGTGGCCTTTTTGTACATTTGTTCACTTTGACACAGTTTTTATGAGCCAGACTCTTGACAGCTCAATGATTGATTCATTCACCCTACATGCATAGCATTCCCTGCCAAGACACCAGGTCAAACTCTTAAACACAAAGCTGGACTTGACCAAAGGAAGGCCTCAGCAGATTAAAGGCAACCATTATTCTACCTGAAGGTTTTGCCATGCATGCCAAGCAGGGAGAGCAAAAGTGTACAGGAGAAGAGGAGCCACCGACTGAGAAGGGAATGGTAAAATTAAAAAGAAGGGATGATTGCTGCCTTTTTTCTTCTTTTCCTTGTCCTCATAAGACCAGTAGTGTGAAGTACACAATACACAGCTCATGACCAGCGGATGATTATGCCATACTGTGGAGTCCTAATCCACATGGCAGGTGGAAAAGGGAACAGACTTGGAATGCTACATTATTGCAATGAGCCCTGAGGTACGCAGCAATTCATACAAGACATGTCCCATCTATGGAGTTCTGGATTTCTGCAATATCTTCAGACCTAACAAGAAAAAGGAAGATGCTGGTTCTGAAGAGGGGTGTCTCAGTAACTTTTGCTTTATAAATGCCTAAAATCATAGAATAGTACCAACTGAAAGAGTCTTTTTCAAGATAATTTAGTCCAACACCCTCTGCAATAAGCAGGACACCTTCCACTAGATCAGGTTGCTCAGAGCCCCATCTAATCCAACTTTGAATATTTCCAGGGGTAGGACATCGAACACCACTGAGACAGTGTTTTACCATCCTCATTGTAAAATGTCTCTTCCTATCTAATCTAAATCAACTCTCCTTCAGTTTAAAGCCATTACATCTTATACTATCACAACAGGCCCTGATAAAAGGTTTATCTCCATCTAGGCTTTAGAAACTTGTGTAGATAATTCTGGAATATATATTGTGTCTTGTCAACATTGTAGCAAATGTTAAAATTTATCTATCATTTTAAAATCAATTTCTAGCTCATATTCTCTTTTTCAATATTCAAAAGGATCTTATAAATGACAGAAAAAAACATTGGTTGTCTTTCTTAGAAATTTTTGTTCTCTAGATGCTCTTTTTAGGATTTCATATTTTCAAAGGAGCATTTTTTATCCAAATCAATTATGATTTCTCATATGAAGTTTATGATAAACCATAAATAACAAATATATTACTGTTTCCTAATATTATACGACATAGGATTTCTTTCCAAAAACCTTATTTAAGGAAGACTTGAATTTAATGGACAGAATACACAAGGACAGCAAAATAAAAGAAACACTAAGCATTACCATAACGTCTTCCCTCTGTCATAAATAGAGCAACAATTTCTGTCCTTATTGTTTTTTTTTCTCATTCTTTCTTCATGCAACTAATTCCAACAGACCTGTCACACAGAACGTTTGAGAGGATAATTTTTTTATCTTCTTGTGATACTTAAGGGCTGTCTGAAGTTATAAAAACCAAAAATACAGCCATGTCTGTCTCTCTTTTTAAATAGTTCTCTGACCTCTCTTGATTATCCATAAAATCATAAAAATAAAAACATGTTTGAAATTTGAAAATAAAATTAAAATACTCCTATTACTCAACAAATCTTTTTTAAGTTTTATGTTCTGGACATACTTGGTACCTATGACAAACAATGACAGCAGTTTCAGTGGATTAAACATAAAGTATATCTGATCTATGACATCCATGTACCATCTCAGTAGAGATTATTATAAGAATTGGACAAAAGTTTTGAAGTTCTTATACTTCTAAGTGAGTTGCATACTGATATTTTTTTTGCTTTGAATTTCAGTTTCAAAATCTGTGAAAAAATCAAATCGAAAAAATGTCAAGAGGGAATATGAACAGAGAATGAGTGGTACTGTGATTTCAGGTTTTAATTGCCAACAAAGCATGCTGGCTTATATCACTATTAATGAAGAGGAAAAAAAGGGTGTTTACCTCAGAAATGAAGCAAGACAGTCATGACCTGTGAAAAGCAAAATATATATTTTTAATCTTTAAAACAGAGCATTTTTCCTGCTGTATTTCTGATTGAATAGACACATTACGGGATATAATGTGATTTACAAATTTCAATTCAGTTCATCTGAAAAATATCCCTGATCAGGAATGTTCTTTTTCTTTCCTAATAATTTTGCTTAGCCCCCAGATTAAATGTGGTTCAAACTTCCCTGTCAATATGCATTCAAAATCAAAATTTTCTCATTAGAGTTATCTGCAGTTCCCCATTACAGTTATCTGCAGTTATATGCCAATTGACACATGAACATGAATGACTACAGAAATCATGAGTAAGGATCATGATAATAAAGTAATCAAACAAAAATAAAAACTATTACCATAACATCTTCTTGTCTGGTACTAATTTTATTGTCTTTCCCCCTAAATGTGTTCTTTGGATTTCTTTTTAGCTTTCTTTTGGATGCATCTTGCAAAACCCTAGACACCTTACTCACAAGGAAAGCTTTTTTGTGTGTGTGTGTAACTTGGAGGAATCCCAAGAAAAGCTTTTATTCTGTATATGAGATAGTATGTAAAATTCTTACAGCAATGTTATATATAAAAGGGTTAATAAACAAGTATTGACAAGCTGAGAAATGCAAGCATGTATTGAGGTTCACAAAAAAAGGCCGTGATAACCCACTCATGATCTGATAATTTCATATGTCTTACTAAAGGTCAGGGCAACATTAAGAAGACTAAACTTATTACTCAGCTTTGATGCTTTGAGTCAGCATCAGCATCAAAGAGTGCCTTTGACTGAGGGCCAAACAAAATACACTTATCACCATTACGAAGTTACTGATTACCATAATTTCTGATTTGTAATTTTAAAAGTATACCATTTAAAAAGAAATAACAAAAAATTACTATTATGTATCTGGAAGCTGGTGGATCTGTGTTTTCTAGCTCCATCTCTCTTCAGATAGCTGAGGATATTTCTCTATTTCTCCTTCTATACCCTTTCTGATGCTTTTCTGTTTCTCAATCATTCTCATTTATTTGTGAGGGTCCATCACATTCTGCCCCACCTTGCTTACACTCACAACTGTAACATAAAAATGTTCCGCAACCTCACTCTATTATTTCCCCTGAGCAAAAGCAGGAAACTTCAACTCTTATCCTCTGCACAATAAATGAAAGGAGTGACCATGTACGTTTTTTCTTCAAGGAGAAACACAATTCTGAAATGGTCTGAAAGAAATCAGCATTTATCTCATATGTGCTGACTATAAAATATTTGCATTTGACTCATTTTCTGGCAACAATATATCCTGGCAAGCAATAAAGCAATGATGAATTATTTTCTTTTCATGTTCAATGCAAGTTTTTATTACCTCAAACGAAGCCATTCATTCTTCATAATAAAATGTAGAGAAGAGTAGTAATAAAATACAGCAAGATTTAAAAAAGGAAGGATAATTTATTTTGCCCAGTTTACAAATAAACCCACCATAGGGTGTGTTAAAATTTGATGTGAATATAATTTCTCCTTAAAATTTACTACTCAACATTTCCTATTGCTCCCTACACAATGCATTTGAATATAAGAGTATTAGCTATAAAACTGTCTGATAAAATAATGTTTTAAATTGCAAATATCTGGCCACCTAAGGCCTAGGCTTTTGTATAAGATAGTTCTAAGCACAGCTTAGAGCTTTGGAACCCTATGCCTGTGAATAGCAGTGAAAAACCCCCCAGTCATTTCAAAGTCCACTTCCAAGCAAACAGTTACAAGTCTGATTCCTAGCAGAGGAAAGAAGAACCTGAAGACCCGTGCTTCCCAAATCTTGTGTTTCAGGTACTCAGATCAATAAATCACCGATGAGATTTCTCTTGTGTGATAGAGTAACCAATTGGAATGAAAAGCTGTGATCAGACTCCCACTTGAGAAAGTAAGTGAATAAGAGAGACAAATGGACAGAGATAGAGGCCTGGGGAGAGAAAGGGGGGAGAAAGGGAGAGAAGGTGTAACAGCAAGCAGAGATAAAACTAGTAAAGATAACAGCAAAACCACCTACTCCATTTTTAGTGTTTGCAACCCCAGGAAAGCCAATTCTGAGAAGACCATACTGTTCAAACAACTGGTTGATCACCATGTTCATGGTGAACAGGCCACCTTGTAGCAAAGAGGAGGCTGGTGAGGAACAAAAATGAGGTTTGGAGTAGTAAGGAACTGAGAGGGAGGCCAGCCAGTCATACCCTTCACATTCAGCCTGATATGTGGACATGACTGCTTAAGGAGTAAAAGTGTGCAGGAAGAGAAGTTAAATGAGGCCATGGCAAAAGAAGAGTTAGCTCAGCTAAGATCTGTCACCATGAAAAAAACAATTTTGAGTTAGAAGACCATGTGACTGGATAGGAGCTGCTATTATGGTGGAGAGGAGATGCACTTGGAACATAGTCTAAACACCATAGAAAAATCAGATAGCAAGCATCTCAGTCTGGCTGACCCCAAAAAACAATTAACAGCTTTGGTTTTGATCTTTCTCTATTCTTTTAAAAGTTAATTAGAATTTTATTTTAGTATTTCTCAGCCTTAATTTTATTCTGTAATAGTCATAGTACAAATCTTAAACATGTTACTTGCACTTAATGGTGTTAAAGTTTAACTGTTATCTCCCTGTCAGTTTAGACAATAATTTAAGCCCTTGTCATCTGTTGAAAAAACTTTTATGTTAAAAAGTAACAAGATGGATGTACAAGGTAGAAATGACTACACATTTAGATTCCTAGATCTAGACCATTAGGCTACAGCTTAATGGTAAACTTACAAGGAAGTAATTTTTTTCCTGCTAAAACTTGTATCAAACTAGTTTTAGAACTAGGTATTTTAGAACTCAATCAGAAAAAGGTATTCTATTGCAGAAATATGATTACTGTACATTTACCCAAATAAATCTTTTATTGTGCAGGTCTGCTTATACATCCAAGTAAATACTGCAGATTAGTAGTCCTCTATCACAATCATTGGCTTTGAGGATCTGGTTCATGCATTATATGTGTTTTGTGGTAGCTGACTTTGAACATGCTGCAATTTTTGGCCACTGCCAAATCAAAATGGAAATTTTGGGTAATGGGTAAAAGATCACACATCCCTGTAGAGCTGAAGCAGAAAAGGGAGTTTTATCTTGGGCTCTGCTTTTTAAGGGAGAGGACATGAAATTCCTTCCCGGCCACAACTTCTCACAAAAATGTACTGACAGTAGCAGTGAATTATTTAAACACTTCACAACAAATTATTAAACAAGTTCACAACAAATAGTAATTCATCAAGTGCTCTCTTGTCTTGTAGTAGTCTTACTATAAGAAGGAAATTATTAGCCAAATGGGTTTTTAAGATATCAATTTAGTTAAGATCTAAAATATATATTTCTTCAAAGTTTACCAAGAAGTTCTCTTACTTTGTACAAACATGAGAAAACAACATATCTGCATATATCAATATTTAAAGTAGCAAAGATTAATTTTTGGTTGATGAACTATATGGTGCTGGGATCCCCGACTCAAGAAGAATGATTGATTGACTCAAGAAGAATGATTGACTCCAATGATTTCAGAAGGCTAATTAATGACTTTATTATACTATATTATACTATAACTATATTACACTAACACGAACTATCATTAACTAACTAACTAGAAAATTTGTGACTCTCTCCTGAGGGTCCCGATGCACACATGGATCCAATTGGTCAATGAATCCAAAACACCCTCACCAGAATCCAATCAAGCAATCACCTTGGGTAAACAATCTCCATACCACATTCCACATGAGCACAAACAAAGGAGAAGCAAATGGGGTAAGGATTGTTTTTATTCTCTTTTCCCTCCTTCTCTCAGGAGAAATCCTGAGAAAGCTGTCTCTCTCTCTCTGTTCAGAGGGCATGTGAATACCACAGAACTACTTAAGTTTCATACATGAAACTGTGTGCAGATCCTCTAGTCTGTTGGGCACTCAGAAAAAAAAAAAAACCAACAAAACAAAAGACAGCAGCAATATGTTCTCTTAAATTAATAGAGGGCTCAGATTTAACATGCTACATACTAATTTATGCCGTGAATATGGCTGAAATAGGTCCATTCACTTTATTTTGCTAAAATAGAGAAAGAAAAGAAGAAAAAATATGTTAGAGCCATTTCTCTTTTTCGCTTCTTCTTCTGCAGAAGTCAAACAGCTATCTCTCAGGCAACTTTCCTTTCAGTTTCTTCACTTTGCTAAAAGCTTTGACAAGACAATTTTTCCCCCTAGAGAAATGCTTTTACTTCTTACTCTCCCAGCTCCCCACCTACTGTGAGAAAAACTCCTTTATAAACAGCAGGATAGGGTATGAGCAGGGAGATATTTTCATATATATTTTAACTATAATGTAATTTACTTAAAAATAACCTTGAAAATATTATAGTTTGTTTTACTGTTCACCTTAAAAGATTTATTTTGTTTTGTTTTCATGTAGTTCTTCCCAACCTTTCCCTTCCCTTTCTCCGTAGAGGAAAAACCAGAAAAAGTGGCTGAGTACTCAGAAGCTCTAGTTCCCCATCTCAAGCTGGAAAATACCTATCAATGCAATGCAAAAGACTGATATTTCTTTCATGCAAAGCAGCAAATTTAATTCATTTATTATTTCACTGATGCAGTGGTATAACCCAAAGACTCAGCACTATCACTAGTGGAAAAACCATGTCAATGAAGCCAAGAATTAGCATTATATCACTGTGAATGAGTATTATGACTAGCATGGGCATAAGGAGTATTAGCAGATAACACTGGTAATTCTTCCAAATGCTTTAGTTTTATCATCTTAACTTCCAGCCTTTTTTGTTGTAAACATTGAGAGCTAAAAGCTTATATGCTATTATAAGACAGAAAAAATCTCCTAACCAAATTGACAAAGGCTTTTGACAAGTAGAGACAAAAAGACAGAAAGAAAAGACAAAAATATCTTCAACAGTCTGCAGTAGATTTTCTTTTATCATTCTTTAAGTTACTTATTGCAACCAGTGTTAAAGTGAGGAGTAAACTATCCACTTTTTTTCTCCTCTGGGCAGAGGTTTGTTGTTCCCCTTATTTCTCTCTCTTTACCTTTCTCTTTCTCTTTCCCTTCCTCTTCCTTTTTTTTTTGTTTTATTCCTTTTTCTTATTTTTGTTTTTTTCTGCTTTTTCTTTTTCCATTTTAATTTTTTTTTTCTTTTTTTTATTTTTTCCTTTCTCCTTTTCATTTTTCTTTCCTTTTTCTTTAGCCTTTTTCTTTTTAACTTAGCTAGCATTTTTCCAGTGCTAGCAAGCATGCTTAAATACTATGTCACTATTGAATAGTCTCAAATTGCTCACTCACTGTGCACAGAGACAAAGACGTTTCTAACCAAATTTGAATAACAAATTTGAGGAACCTGTGATCAGGTTAAAATTCTGCATATATAATTCAGTGTGAAACATTAATTCATATCATCTGGGAAAGGTACTTATGGGATAGCACAAAAAGAAAATAAGAAGAGGAGAATACAATTTTGAGAAGTATTCAGAAAAGACAACATTTGGGGCTGTATATGCATTTCAACATAATTTCTATGCTTTATTTAGCAGAATACTGTTTCACAGATGTTAAATAGTTATTCTAGTTTGAGGCTGAGAGCCCAAGACTATGTTCTTCCAACTAATTACTTTAATTTTACAATTAGAGCACAATGCTCTCTTCTCCCTCCTCCAAGCACTCCATCTCTCCCTCACTTTTCCCATGAGTAAATCCTACATGATAAGCTTGATCAGCCTTTTATCCCCCTAACCCACTTGCATGCTTTCTTTCTTCCTATCAGGAAAATAATTTTCTCTGGTCTTACAGTGAGAATATGCTTGAAGGAGAGAAACACATAATCTGGGTTTTTTTCCCCCAACAGAGTTCTGATGACAGTGAATTGAGCTTACTAATGCAAGCATTTCTTCATTTTGTGGGGAAGAACAGGAAGATTTTAAGAAGAGGGAATGAAAAATAGAGAAAAAGTTTTGGGATTTTTTACCATTATGGAGAATACAGCATAGCAGTCTGACCAGAATTTCTAGGAACCTAACAAGATTATGCAGGAACAGACAAAAAAATAGATTAAAAACCAGGTCTGTATCCATCTACAGATAACATAATTTTATGACAAGGCATCAGTCATTCGGAAGGTGTGCCACAAATGTTGTTTCCTATCAAGAATAGCATAGCTGTCATACTGTCAGTTTTTCAAAAGCTGATTTTTGTAAAAAACAGAGGAATTTTTTATATCAAGCAAACAGATCCCCAGAAATCTTCTAAGAATAGAGTGCAGACAGGGTAATAAGTGTATCTTAAAGTTAAAACCAAACCATTTTTGTAAATGGGTTCTCCTTGTGCCTGACCAGAGGCTTTTAATTATGGATATTGACAGCTCATTTCTAAAAGTTCCTCTACAACTTTGACAGCTGGAGTTTCCACTCTGTTGATATGAAGCTGACTTTTTTTGAAGGTAATATAGGTTCAGTGTAATGCATTAAGATAGATTTGACTCTTTAATATTTATAAGATTAGCATTTATATTAGACCATAATGAGCTCCAATTAGTATCATTCCAATCTAACCTAAGGTCTATAACCCACTTTTCTTACATTTCAGACATCATCTTCAAAGTTAAGATGGAAAAGAATTGATTGATTCATGACAACATTTTTTAGGGTCTACTGGGAAGAAGAATTTCTTGAATGATTGATCAGCATTTTTTCATCTGTCACTTGAGGTATCTTTAATGAGTAATACTTAATAAAAATGCGAATTCATTGCTAATAGAAATTTTTTTTTAGTTGTTTAAAATCTAAACATTCCCTTGCTTGTCAAAAAGATCTTCAACGGAATTGATTTCCCTGTTGCATCTTCTTCACAGGTAGATTGTTAAATCACTTGAAACCTGAAGGTGTTGCCAGGTTGGTATCTAAATCAATTTATCCCCATTATGACACCCTGTTCTCTGTTTTAATCAGCAATGCTGTGACTGATCGGAAAGGTATTTTTGTAAGATTTTCAGCTTGTATATCTAGCAATCCACCATATATTGATTGAGCCCACTACACACGTTGACATATGCAAAGTGAAGCCTGGAGACAAGCAGATGGACAGTGGTGCTTTATGAAAAAGACATGGTGATTGCCTGCTAGAGACAGGGGATGGCAGATAAAAAGAAGGTATAAGAGGGATATTAAACTCATAAGGTTGCCAGAAGGAAGAGCCCTGCCTAACTTGAGAAATCAGTAAGCAGGTGAAGATAAACTTGTGAAGATAATTATAAACTATGGGCTTTTTCATCAGGTTGTAAGTTTACACAAGAGGCACTTTCCCTTTATGTATTACAGTCCAAGAAAGGCTAATTTTTGGAAGTTTTTAAACAGAAGAGAGTTGTAAATTAGATACAGCATGAACTTTCAGGAGAATATAAATATGAGAGGTATCAGAAACTGATGCATCTGAACGGTGATGAAGCAGAAGGATAAGGCTGAGTAAAGATGGAGCTACAAGAGGCCATTGTTTGTGTGCAAAATCCTCCAACTCCATCATCTGGCCTCTACAACAGCTCCTTACTGTAAACCAGCCCAGAAACATATTCTGTTTCACCTGAAGAACTACACAGAAACCATTATTTCCATATCAAAGGAAAGCATATTTTTCCTAATGTTCAGCCTGTAAATCAGAAGTCATTTACCTGCTAATGTCCATAACACAGATTTTTTTGGTGCACTTACAATCCAATTTACATACATGCCTTCAAGCAAGGTCTCCTCCCCATTTTTAAGCACTTTACCTTTATCCAGTGCAGTTCCAGTGTACACCAATCCAATAAAAATTCTATGTTTTTTTACATTCTCCCTGCTATTGAGTTTAATATATAAAAAAACTTCATAAACATAAATAAAAAAATGATAAAATCTTTTCAAGGGAGTTACATTAACAGGTGCTGCTCTGCCCATAGGAAAGATATAATAGATGCCAACAGTCAGTGAAAGCAAATGTTGAACTAATATTCAAAATGTTACCCTTACTCTACCTTCTAGTAATTTTCATCTTCAATTCAGTCCATGATATCAAGTATGCCTAAAAAAGTGCTCAAGTCAGTTCACAGCCAGCAGGTACTGTTCCATCAATAATGATAAAACATTGTTTCATGTTTCTGTTGTGAGTGTCTGCAGAAAAAAATTAAATGGACATATTTTGAAAACAATAACCCTTCATTCTCATGTTTAATGAAGTCATCTCAATGACTTCCACCCTCTTGCAGCTTTTTCCCTTTCCAGAAAAACTAGTACCTCTCCATTTCAGCTAGCAGTGCATCTTTACTACTTCAATTTTTCTTTGTGTTCAGAAATTGTAAAATCAATTGACTCAACATGCCAGGAGCAAAGGAAGATTATGCAGAAACATAAGTGAAGGTCCTGAAACAGAGACAGGTTACATAATTCAAGAATAATATTTCTGCAAACCTTGCCCGCTAAAGCTTCATGCACATGTTGATCCATTAAAATCTTTCTTGTTTCGCCCACCAGCTTTCAGAAAACTGAGCTATGTCAAATGGGCTACACACATTTCTGCAGCTGAAAATCGACACAGAAATGAGAAAATATGTTGCTGATAATGTACTGAAAAATGAAAAAAGAAACCAGCCCAGCAATAACAAAAGCCAAAAGCCAACTCTTAGAAGTTAAAAATTAAAATGTGTCAAGACTGGAAATTACCTATCTGAAGCAGAAATAGAGTGAAGCCTTAAATATTCACAGGAATTATGATTAAACACAGTGCATTCAGGATACGTAAATTCAGGACGTCATGCTATTCAGATGCTTGAATTGTTTAGAAGATACTAATTTACAGTTGGTAAAATGTTTAGGATGTCAGTTGCTCCTTCAATTGCATACTTCCCTCCCTATCCTAAACTGATAGAGGTACTCAGTCTTCAGCTGACATTACAATGAGAAAAAAAAAAAAAGCTAAATACTGAAATAAAAATCATCTGTATTCTTCTGAATCTGAGAGAGGATCTAGTGGAGGACTGTGAGGATGATGAGGGAACTGAAACACCTGTTCCATGCAGGTAGAGCTGGGCCTGTTTAGCCTGAAGAAGAAGCATCTGAGAAGGGATCTTAGCAATGCATACAAATGTCTTAAGTGCAAGTGACAAGAAGATACAGCCAGACTCTTTTCAGTGATATTCAGTGGCAGGACACCAATGAGCACAAACCCAAAAGTTCTGTCTGAATAAGAGGAAAAGTATCTTCACTTTGACTGTGATCGACCATTGGAACAGGCTGCTCAGAGAGACTGTGGAGTCTGCTCTGGAGATAATCAAAGCCCATCTGGACTAGATCCTGTGCACATGCTCAGGGTGAACCTGCTCAAGACGGTCCACCCTGAGCAGATTGGAAACAGATGATCTTGAGAAGTCCTGTCCAACCCCAGCTATTCTATGGCTCTGTGATTACAAGTACATTTAATGCCCAAATGTCTAGGGGCTCTCTCAGAGCTACTCCTGCTTTCCCAAAAGATGTAGAAACAGCCAAAGTGGTTTGATCCATCTGCATATAGCAGCAATTTTGTGACCACTGTTCTCTAAGGCAGATCTAAAAGTGTGAATTTCTGACCAGGAGATTCAGTTGAATCTCTGGGCTTTCCAGGAATTGCTCTCAGAGAACTTTGATAAGACTTAGAGCTCAGTATACTTATCAGCAATGTAGTAAATATAATAACAGAGGACAACAAAAATATATTTTTTTCTGTATATAGTACTAAAAGAAGAATTGAGAGTAAGACCTAATAACAGGTATTCTCTATGTCAATATTTAGTTAATTTTTAGCTGTTTTAGTTAGAAAGTGTTTTGCTTTTGAAAGGTTTTCTCTTTTACCTACATTTCTAGATTCTTTTTTTTTTTGCTAAAAATGTAAAAGCTAAAATGCATATTTTATTTAAATACAACAGATGGATTTTTTTTTTCATCAGGAAAACTTCCTTACATTAGAAAAGAGGATTGTCTTGCTAACCAAAATAAATTGTAAAAAACCTAAGTTCATTTTCCCACTTGAAGCAAAATGCATACTGCTAAGCTATTATCTGTAAGGAAAACATATTTTCCAAGATGGTACATCTAAGTGAAGATCGGTCTTTGGGTTCTGCTTTGAAAGCTGCTACATGGTAAGTTACATGACTTGGATATCCCTTTGGATATAAAATCTGCTTAAAGGTACAAAACCCAGCAGTGATTTGATCAAGGATTTGGTTTAAAAATAAAATATTTTCTAGAGTTACAATCACTTATTGGTGTTTTAAATAAATAGGCATTCTTCTCTATTTCCTAAAGCCCTCTTGGGGGGTATTTTGTCCAGAGAAGCATTTCCCAGAGAGTTTTTTCATGTCTGGAAAGGGGGTTATACACAAAGTATTATTTATGATTTTTCTTCAAGGTATATTCTAAATTTTAGACATTGTTTTCTGTGGAAAAAACAAATAGTTCAAGACAGATTCTTTTTAATGGCTAAACCATCTAAATTTCTCCTTGCCACATGACAAGTAAGTCAATCTAATGTCTGAGAGTCATTAAAAGTCATTTGTAAGTATGCCTGAGACTCATATCTCATGTAAGTATTTGAAAATATTCATCAATGACCTGATTGCTGAGCTGTCAGCAAACCCTGGTTACTGGTAACCTTGGCACTACACACAATACTTTTGCACAATTTTCCGATAAAACCAGGAAATCCTTAATGTCAGGTACTTGCCTGCCCTAGCTGGATTACAAAATGAGATCTGACATGACTTCAGCAAGTAAATGGAAAGTTGTTGACCGTGTTCTGCAACCACTTCAGGATTTATCTCCAAATTCTACTGGGTGAATTATCAGAGTGAATCAGTAGATACACTACTAAAAGCCAAGATTTCATCACTTATTCATTTTATCACATATTCCACTTCATGTCCAAAGCCCTGAAGTCCCTCCTTTTATTACTTCAATGACAAAACTACTCATTCAGAAGAAAATTGCTTACTTTCTTCGTCTTAAATTACCAATCCACATCATCAGGAGCTTCCCACTTTTTTTTTTCTGAAATGATCTTCTGGATGTTTGGGTTTTTTTTCCCCTCAAGAGCATATGTAGCTAATGAGTCATTTTAGAATTTGAAGAATAGCAGTAGTCTACAAAGGAAAACTATATTGAAGCAGGTGGGAAGATATAGAAGGAAATGGAGACACCGGGAGAATCAGCTGTGGTCCTGAATTTCTTGCAGGTGTACAGATCAGTCATACCATTCTGCTCTGAAGAGTAAAAAGGTACTTACTGAAGCTTGTGTTACAGGTCAGACTGTTCAGTGTAATTCCCACTGTGAAAGGAAAGAGAAATTTTCTAACCATTTTAACATATCTGATTTTATTTCACTGAACCACAACTGGGAATAACATGTCCATCCAAATGACTTGCATGAGTCAGCAGCAGTCTAATCACCGTCTTATTTAGGCTGACAGGTTATGCGGAAAAACAGCTTAATCAACTCAAATCCTTTTCCAGCTCAGGAGCTGTATTTCCATTAGTGTAAGAACTGGGGATATTTTTGTAGTGACTGTGCATGAGGTACTCAGTCACCAAGCTGCATGTACATCTGACTCAATGCCTTCTCTAATACAAGGTTCTTACCAACAGATTAAAAAAAATAAAAGCATAAAAACTTTCTTGTAAAAGTAAAACGAATGATCTTTTCAATTTTGTAATTTTCAAAATTCAAAGGTGGAATGATTTCTCTTCAGTTTTATTTACTAAAAGGTTCCTCAAGTTCATTTAGGTTATGTTTGGTTCCTATAATTTTTTTCATGATGAATGAGCACAGATTTCAGGAGCAAATGATCCTAGATGATGAATTTAAGAAAAATTCTTCTTTGTATACTGTTGTTTGTCATTAATATTCCAAATGTAAGTAGAGGTAGAAATCAGCCGTAAGAGATACTACTTTCTTGCAATCTTGATTCATGTCTCTATGAGCCCCTTTTGCCTCCGAATATGGGAAGAGAAAACAAAGAAAAAAGGACTATTGAAACTGGACATTAAAAGATATTTCAAACTGTAGTGCTTTAACTCCTTTTCCAAATAGAAATGTTTACTGCTGTATCAGATGAATTCAGTATCATTCTTGACTATTGTGAGTCTTGTCGAAATATGTAGATAATTTTTAGCTTTTTTAATGTTATGATTGCAATCTGATTTTCCCTGTGAAGAGTGTAGTGTAAGAATGGTGAAATCAGCTTGCTAAGGTAAAATTAGTATTTAGGAGAAAAGACTTTCACACAAGAACTGACAAAATAATGCAATAAATTAAGCATTTATTATGAGAAGTCATGAGAATTATTTTGCCAATTGTCAGCAAAACATCAAGTATTTTCATGTTAACTTGGAAATAGCAGTTCCCATTAAGAGATCCCAGCAGCTGAAATCCTGCTATTCACAAGTAAATAATAAGAAAAAAACCCTTACAAAACAATATCGCTTTGTGTTATCTAAAAAACCCTATGCATGAGCTCTTCTCTTTAATATCACCATTTTGTTTCACACTGATGTATTTAATGGCCTCATTTGTGTATTGGTTCACATTTTCATTATATTTTGCAATTTAGCATTCTCCCTGATTGTGTCTCGTTGAACAGATGCACTACAATTTCTCTGCAGCAAATTCTATGATCCTTAATTAGATGTCAATATGTTTCTTGTAATGCTATTGTGAATTGAACACATTTTTAGTTACATGGACATTAATTAAAATCATATGCTGAATTGTTACATCTTTTCAAGCCAGTTGGAGAAAATATTTCTGGTTTACTTGAGAGCTGTAAAACATTCAATTTTATTTCTTCATTAGTTACTGTACTGAAGATTCTACCCCATCCTACCTCAAATGACGCTATATATATATATATATATATATATATATATATATATATGTGTGTGTGTGTGTGTGTGTGTGTGTGTGTGCATAAAAAAGTGCCCTGCCCTGCATGCGCAGATATAAGTGCTAAACAATGCCTTCAGTCATGCCCCCTTAAATGGAAGATGACAGCTTCTCTCTTTGGGAGATGAGATGTGTATTTATTAAACATGACAGAGGGAAGGAAAGACCTAGAATGTACCTTCATCTCAGGAGTCACTGCTTATACAGGGGGCATATTGGAGAATAAATGTGACTTTAAATCCCTGCCTATACAGGAGCATATTGGAAAATAAATGTGACTTTAAATCAAAGAAGTACCAGGTCTGTAGTCCCAAACTAAGTGCTACAAGAAAATTTTAGAAACTTCACTGTTGTTGACAGATAGGAGGAACAGAGGGAACAAGAGTAGTACCAAGATCTTGCATAATCATTGACATGATTTATATACTAAATGATGTAATTTTTTTTTCCCTGTAGCAGAATAAGTTTTGATGGGCAGGAGATAAGGATTTTTTTAAAAAAATCCATAGCAGTAAATTTTTGAGGAGATTTCAAGCAGGTCTCAACAGAATGAATGGCATAAGGCTGGCATAAGATGTGTGAAATAACTGTAAACAGCTAGTGGGATGTGAGCTAGTGAGAAAAAGAGCAAAGAACAGCTTAAAATATTAAGGCAAACCAGTGAGAACCAATATTCTTCCCTATTATTGTAGGTGGCATGTCCTTCCAAAAACACCCTTTTGGTTAGTATAACATTTATTTCTGCATCCTACTCAGTGAGAGCAAGTTTTGTCTCTACTTTTTAGTTGCCAAAGTTTCCAAGACAGAAATTATGAGATTCAGAAGGAAATCTGAGGTTCATATTCTTCTTTTTTGGCGGAGGTTCACTCCATGGAAAATATTGCCGCAGATTACAAAGGGGTAGAGAAAGGTAGAAGAGGTATGCAACATAAAACCTAAACCAAACCAAACAAAAGACAACAGCAAGAAGAAACAAACCCCCCCAAAAAAACCCCAAACAAACCAAAAAACCTCCACCCAAAAACTACAAAACAATTGAAAAACCCATCAAAAGAAAACAATGAAAGAACTCCATAGATCCATTATTTAACCCTCCATGTCAGATAAAATAAGGCTGAACTATTCAATGAAATGGTTCTCCACTACTCCTTTTTATTCCCCTGTTGTGACAGCCCCTTTTTGCTCAGCTCCTCTGCAGAGAGTTTAGTTAGTTAGGTGTAAGGTTACTCCAGGAAGAATCAAGGACCTAGAGGAGAGATAAATTCTGCTTTTTCATATGATTGTATCACACATACTACAGTATTTAAGAAACTTTCAACAGAGAGGCCAAGGATCTGATTAGGAAAGTATAGTTGAACATAAAAAGAGATTAGTCCAAGCCTCTAAGCAAGCCCACCAAGCTCACAGGTGTTTGGCTGCAGTGGGAAGATGCTGCTAACTAGAGTACAAAACCAATATTTTTTACAGCTTTTTGCTCACTGTCCTCCCTTACCCCTCTCCCTATGCAGCTCTGTAAGGAAGATTATAACTAGATCTTGTGGGGATGTTCTTTCATCATTTTCCAGATTAAAATTTGAATTTTTATGAGGTGGGTATTTGCAAAATATATTCAGAAGGAGAAAAGGAAAAATTTTTAGTCATCCCATTTCATTGTTATTTTAGTGAAAAGTTCAAATTTTTAGCATTCAGAAAATACAGGGAGACTTATATGAAAAGAAAAAAATTATAGACAACAGTCTTTTTCCAAGTTTCATCTTGTAAAACTTAGAGAGACTGCAATTTCTCCTCCTGACTTAGCTCTATTTTCAGTGAGAGCACATGCGGTTCTAATGAGTGCCATTAGGTCCATGACAAATTTTCTGTGTATCAAACCAGCTTATGGTAAAACACAGACTTCACAAAATTAAAAATAGAGTACTGAGTTCTTAGGAGATTGAAAGGCAAACATTCTGAACTGTGAATAAGTAAGTTTTTAAAACCTGTAAGAAATCTCAAATTTAGAGAGGAGCTCAATTTGCATGCAAGATTTACTGCAAATTTTGAACACAAATGTCATCAAAATGTTCACAGAATTAGGTTACACAGAGGACAAATTCTGACTGAAGACTATTATTTTCAAGTATCACATAGACAGATAGCTAAAGCAGTTATGAGTTTAAAGTCTGTGGATCAAGGCTTGGATTCATATTTGAACATATCAAAAAGTCTCATAGCAGCTCCCAAGGTTTTGCTGATTAACCCAGTAGGATATTAATTAAGGAAACATCTGCCATCCATACTCAGCATTGTCTTTCACCAATTAGGAGAGATCTGGGTAATTCAGACTTCTGAAGCCCTTTTTATTTCCCCCCCCCGCCTTCTTTTTCCACTGAGAATTAAGTCTGTACAGCATTGACTGAAATAAGCCAGTTTACAACTAAAACATACTGCAACACCTACTGGACGTAGGAGAACTGAAGTAAAAAGGAGATTATCATTTTAAAAAATAATTCAAGTTACCTGACCCAGTTTTCTGTAGCTGCTGGATTCTCAAGCTGACATTTTCCTGTTCCTGTACTGGAAGAACAAGCAGCTGGCCAGTCCCTTCCCAGAGAAAAAGCTCTGAAGCAAAAGTAAAAGAACCAAACAGTTCAGAGAAGCTACACAAAAAAAAAAAAAAAAAAAAAAAAAAAAAAAAGACTACTTAAGGAGAAGAGGATTAATATTTTTTGAAGTTGAATACAAAGAGGTCAAATTTAGAAATATGCTAGTCATTTTCCTTGTAGTGTACTTGCCTTCATATGATCTTGTGGTGCTCTAGAACATTGAAGGTGACATTTGTTTGACTACAATCAAAGGTACAGTGATGCTTCTGCGACATATACTTTGCAGTGGTTTATACATTTCAATTAAATATACACCAGACCTTAGCAGATTAACAACAGATTTTTTTTTATCCTTCTTGACAGGGGATAGCCTTACCAGTTTCACTCCCTTCCATCTTGACTTCTCTAGCCAAAGCCAGGCAAACTCTGAGGCCAATTATGCCAATGTAAACCTTGCAGAGACCTGTCACTCTCCCAAAGATTCCATATCAACTTCTTTGCAGTCCATTTAGTTTCCCCTTCTTTAACCTGCTAAAATATCCAGCATGTACTCCCACACTGTTGCAGTTATCTCTATATTGAGATGACAAAACCTCCAACTGACCAGTGGCAGACACTTCCCTTATGCTTTCACTCTCACTGTCTGTCAGAACATGGGGCTGGAAAATAACAATTTAATTTTCATGTTTCAAAACTAACCTTAAAAATTCTCCTCTGCCATGATGCTTGAAAAAAATTGTCCATGGTTAAGCAGCTGGTGTGCCAAGACCACTGCACACTGTGCCAGTCAATTTCCTCTTATTTTTAACGCTCCCCTTGCAAGACCAGCCATCTGTTTCTTGTTTTATCCCTTGATTGCAATCTTTTGGGGATGGGTTTATTTCTGTACATTTAGCACCAGCCAGACTGGGGTCAATGAACCCAGGCAGCCCCATTCAGTAGTTTATAAATACATCATCTAGCCCTTCCTACTGTAGTGGTGGGATTTGGTATATTTTCCTTTGCCATTGCAATGGGAAACAATCCAGCAATTTCCCCTCAGTTCATTTTTATATTTTTTTTAATTAGAGTCCAATAAATGCAGAAAATAATAATATTTTTTTAAAAAAATTTTAAGTATTAGAGGCCGTGAAGTAATAACATTTAAGAATATAATTGATTGCTGAATACCAAATAACTGCAGTGAACCTTTCTACCCCACATAAGAACACTGAATATTAAAGAAATCTATGGCACATTAGGTTTGTTTCTTAATTCATAATTACCACGGAGAGAGATTACATGTTGATCTGTGATTATCTTTACAACAAAGAAGTGAAAGTAGAGAAGAATTGGAATAAAATGATAAAAAATGGGAGCCTTGACATCTAAAAGGTTTTATTTCAGTGGTTGCAGTAAGACTTGCTTTGGATCAGTGGAAGATTTACAAACTAGAATTACAGACCTCATGTAGATTGTGCCCATTACAAAACTCATGTATATTGTGCCCTCTGGGTGGTGCCATCCAATTCATTGCTAAATTGCAGGATGCATCAAACAGATGCCATGCCTTTCCAAATTAGCTGTCATTGCTGCCACCAAAGAGATTACTCTTTTTTCCCTGCTTGTTTCACAAAGCCTTTGTTCTTCTGCTTTGCAAAGTATGAGTATGGCATGTGGCAGATTATTTTGAAGAATGTGAATAGACATTCTTATTACAACAGAAAAAAGTGAGACAGGGGATTTCACACATTCTTTTTTGCCTTAGAAAGCTTGAATGTAGTTTCCTATTTTAGCTCTTTAACTATCCAGAAACAGGTAAGTCTGTGGTGAAGCTGTACTAACTCCTTCACCTGAAAATTTTTCATTCCTTCAGGAAATGCTAAGTAACTTTTGCCACAAACTCTACTCCTCTTTGGAATAGAATTATGTGTGTTGTGCACCAGCTCATATACTTTCCTGCCATTTGTTCATTGCCCAGTGTATTTTCACAGATACAAAGTCTTGGAATACTTACGTTATAAAGGCTAAAGGGAATCAAATATTTTGGTGAGTATTTCTCAGAACAGAAAATCTTGCTTATTCCCAGATATGCCAAAAAGATTAAATTTCCTACAAAATTTCACTTCTGAAAAAGTAGGCTTGAATGGATTTGAATTTCAAAAGTTACATGCTGAAGAGATAGATTTAATAATCAGAATTTTGCCTTGAGGTGAAGAATGGTTATTAATCACCTAATCACATAGTTTTCAGTATCTACTTATGCATACAATATTCCCCAATTTCTAAAATGATCCTGTAGGAAAAATGGCAGTGTGATACAGCTGTTACAGGCAAACAAAAAAGATAATGAAGTTAAAAAAAAAAAAAAGAAAAAGAGACAGAGAGAGAGAGAGAGAGAGAGAAAAGTCCAAGTTAGTATAGAAGAGTGATTGAAAAAAAAAGACAAACAGCAGTTAGCCTGTCATATTATCTTGCTGTCATTCTCCATTCATGAAATCCAAGAGAAAAACAGTACTTAAATTTAAAAATCTGTCCCTTAGATGTTTGCTGGGATTTCAGGTCGCACTATGAAAGCCACTTTATTTTAAGAATTTTCAGAGGATTATTTCTCCCACATCACTGGGATCTCTCAGCTGTTTTGAATCTGACCTTCATGAAAAGGGGAGGCTAATAAAATTAATCAGATCCACACTTGTACAAAATTGTGCGATCTGTCACACAAACAAAAAGACCTCAAAACATAGGTGTACAGTCCTGCAGGGTTTTCTTCAATTAAATCTTATTTCCCTAAAGAAATAGAATAGAGTTCATGTTATTGCACAAAAGCAGCATGTACAATCCTTCACATCTGGAGTACTCTGGAGCAGAAACTTAAAAGTGCAAAGTTATGTGGTGCTTGCTGTAGTAACAAATGTCTGTTGGGGATTTATAGGGGAAATTTAGCTTTGGCAAGACTAATAAAAATTTACTAATGTGCTAATACTTCTCTACCTCAAACATTCATCTTTCTGTAGGTGGATAGGGACCAACAAACTTGTCCATTCCTAATCTAAACCAAAGAATAAGCCCAGAGGTGAAACCCACTGTACCAATAAATAATTTTTTCCTACTCTGGATTCACAGGTTGCACAATAAAGGAGTTAAGGCTACCATTCATTTTGGCTTGTTCCTAGCATTCTGTATGAAAGCAGTGGCTGATGAGCAGCTGCATCATCCTAGTTAAAACATAAGGAATTTGACCCAAAATAAATACAGATCATTTCAGTTATTAAGAGAAAATATAAACAGTCACTAGAAGAGGAGATGATTATTCCATCATATTTTACTGTCCTCTGAAATATCTTGATTTTGTTTGATTTTTTTCCCCAGGAAGTGCCAGAAAACCTGTCAACAACTTTCAGGTTTCTTTTACAAAGCTATAGATTTTCCAAGACTGTGCACCAAACCAGAATTTGTGATGATTTACACCCACTCATGCTGTATGTGCAGATAGAAATCCAAACAATGAAATAAGGCCCATATATATCCTCCCTTTTCTGACCTGCACTGCAGCACTTTATGCAGAGCACCCAGCAGTATGAGTTGTTTTGTATTGAGTATTCTCAACAGATTTTTGTAATCTAGAGATTACAAAAATATTATAGCTCACCTCAAAACAAATAAACAAAACCCACCAAAACCAAACAAAACCCCCTCAAAAATAAACAAGCAAAAAACCTAGTTCCTGACAACAATAGGCTCAAGATTGTTTCTAACCTTTTTCTGAAGACCAAGGTGTTTTACCATGTGCTTCACTGACCTGTGAGATTTGTGTGAGGCTTAGGCAGTGGAAAAACCCCATTTCCTTTTTGCCCAGATTACATATCAATATAGCCCTTTTTACCTACGGTCCAGAGTGATGCAAAAAAGTGAAGAAGCAAGTCTACCTCTGCTTACATGCACCAGATTTGATCACCAGAAGAGGGGAGGAGCAGACCTAAAAGTTTCTCTTCAGAAACCTCTTTGTTCTGGTTTCCATCAATTATCAGTCAATTGATACTCAAAAGGACCCATGTTAGGCTTTTCCTTCATGTGATGAATGAATGCTGCTAAAGAAGTTAAACTGTGAGTTCACGTAGGTAAGCCACAAAATTTAGCTATAAACCTAAATAGATGAGAGCTTCTTAGACAGCTAAATGGAGTAATTCAGTGCATAATTAACAAAAAAGATTCAAACTTGCCTCAGAACTTACAGGGGGTATTTCTGGAATTTTTTGAAAGAACCAAGAATTTCTTGTGTTTTCTATATTTCATCCTTCCTAGGTGTTTTTTATACTCCATCACCAGTATATTGCAATATCATCATCAATACCAATATAAAATTTTCCATTCAGAATGACACTTCAAACCATCTAATTTTAGATAACACTTCTGTATAACCCTGTAATACGAGGATACGTATCATATATATACATTCTGATATGTAGACTACAAGAATTAGAACTCATCTCTCTGTTTGGGATTTTTTTAGTGAACATGAATAATTTGCAATATTATTATATTACTTAGAAATAGTAAAACAAAAAATCAGGTTTATTATTTGAATTCCTGTCAAGGATTTGACTAATGTCTAACTTGTTCTTTGCTTTGGGAATGAAGAGGTTAACATCTTAATGCGATATTATAGTGTAATCTTATATTACCAGAATTATTGTGATGAGTTGAGTATATAGTAAAAACTACTATTACTACTAAAGTGAGCCAAACTTGTAACTCTGACCAAAAGTAATGTGTAATTCAGTGTGATTCGGGTTGTAAAGAACCCACTTTCAGACTCTGTGCTATTCAACAAAAAAGGTTTCAATTCTTATATTCCCTTCTATCTTCAAAAATATAAACTTATTGCAAAATCAGCAAGCTATTGTCATTAAGGCACACATGATGCTAACCTATTCTTGCCTCTAGTGCATTGCATGATGCACACCCAGCATATACACTCAGTATAAGTCTTGTCTGTTAGCAGAGACTGTAACCAGCTCTTCACCATCCATTTCAGATTGTCCCAGGATTGATGGATCTCAGGGCCAGCACTGCCTATGCTGAAAAGCACAACATAAAATTAAGCTAGAAAAAGCCCAGATCCTGAGAATCTCCATATTCTTGTTGGACTTTTGACCATTATTGTATCAGATAGGCTATAAATTTGGACTCATCACCTGCCCCTGTTCAAGAGTGGAAACTAATGTTCAAAGAGAAATGACCATGCCTGAGTACTCACTCTTTCCCTATCTTAAATGTATTTCATGCTGCTGTAGGCTGGTTGGGTCAGGAAAAAAAAAAAAAAAGTTAAATCCACAGTGTACCTTCAACCATTAGGACTTGCACCAACGTATTTCACATGACCAAACTGTCACTTCTGGGAAAGTTATCATTATGTGATGGCCTAACTATATAGCTCATACAGAAGTAAAGTCTCTCAAATCTTTTTCGGTAAAATTCCTCCCTGTCTTTTTATTTTCTTTTATTTGTGCCTCCAAACACCCACTCAATACTGGAGAAATTTGTCCATGTGAGGAACAGTGCCAGGGAGATTCAGTCTCTGCATCTACATTGCAAGAGGTGCCACAGACTCAGTGCACCTCCTGTGCTGGAGAGGGGTGAGAATCTCAGAGAAAACACCTTCCATTTCAAAGAGCAGACTGCTATTCACTTTTCTCATTATTATTATTTTTGCAGCTCTGCTCAGTCCATCATAGTGCAGTAAAACAACATAAAGAGCTTTTAAGATATGTTATCGCTTTTGTGTTTGTTCATGTAGTTTTGAGTATGAATGTTTCCTTTAACAGCCAGGATTGTGTTGGATTTTTTTCCATAGCTATTTCTTTGTGGACTGCTGCTAATTACATATGTAACAGTATTCTGAACTGAAATAAATGTATTCAGTTTTAAAAACTGTTATGGTCCCCTCCCATGTCCCTGTGCCTGTTACCACAAGTAATTTTCACAGACTGGTTTTATGAAGGGTAGTTTGGTGATGGTTGGGGTTGACTGGGGTTTTTTTTTTCATCTAAACACATCCTTCCAAAGCTGTCATTATAAAACAGAAAGGTGTTTCCACCATATTTTCATTATTTGCTGACATCATCTACTTGCATTGAAAAGAACTTACAGAACCAGAAATTAGTACAAAAATGTGTATAGAGATAATATACATAGAGTGCCTCCTAATTCCTGGGCATGAAAGAAGTTTGGCTATTTTGTGAATTTAGGCCTTAAGAACCTCATTTTACCAAAAACTCAATAGTACCCTGATTTATAAACAATGGATTCCTTAAAAGTTTCAATACTTCCACACATTTCAGCTTGCCCAAACCAAGCTAGTCTTGCTTCTACAGTCTTGCTTCTTGTTAAAGGTCTTTACTGCAAACTATTAACCTAAATACATGGTGGAGGATAAATGCAGAGGTCTCACCACACCCAACCACATGCAAGTTTCAGGGACAATTTTTAAGTTTCATATTTCAGGAGATTTTTATATATAATAGTAGATGAGAAGGTAAAGGCAGTAACTTAATTTCCTTTTACAAGAACCCTGTTTACTAAAAGTCAAATTATCCAGTAGTCATTAGACATATAGAAGATGCAACCCATTATTAGCTGTATTGACATATACAGAAGAATTATCTCCTACACCCCTCTGCTACTCTTAAAAAAGGAGATGGGAACTAGAAGACATTAAGCAGACAGCAAAAAGACATCAACTGTCAACTCTAAAACAGGTCAGCAAAACAGGGTTATTGATCAGAGGAACATCAGGAGAGTTAACTAAGAAATTTTTTTGCTATCTTTATCCTTCCTTTCTTTACCATGTTGAGCACGAGCTATATCGGGCTAAAATCTAGATGCTGTCAGGAGCAAGGTCCATTTCATAAGGATTTTGCATGGAACTTTTTCATTCAGTCACAAACATATGCCTTGTGAAGCTCTGAGTAGATTTCCAGAAGGTTCATTAAAAACCAAAATTTCCTCAGTTTTATTATCAAATTTATTGATCAAATGTATATCTTTTTTGGTAGATGTTTTAGATTTCAGTAGGGGATTCCCGTAAAGTGGAAAAGTAAAGTGAAAATTAGTGATAGCTCGAATTTGAAAACATTTAATAAAATACATATTGCACAATGTGAAAAGCATTGGAGGAAAAGAAGGAGAGGGCAACATGTTTGCCATCACAGGAATACAATGAATGAATTAAACACTGAACTTTTGTGAGGCTGATCATCATTTCCTCAGGCTTACAATAATGGAAAGTTTCATTTAATACAATAAAATTGGTGAGGGGAACTAGAGAAGGTTGCATATATCTTGCATAGGAGCTCTTGCACATCCTAAACGACCCATTCTCACAAAAGTTCTCGCTTTTAAGACTGTGACTTCCAGTACAAACTGGAGGCAAAGTAAGTGCAGTGGTATGAAAATATATTTTCTTCTAGGAAGGACCAGTTTCACTGTAATTTATGTTTTCCAGTAGAGTAATACTCAACAGGAATAGTACTACTACAATTTGTGATTACATTAAAGAATAGTGTTATATTTGAGGAGCTGGTTTCCCACAAGCCCTTGGCAGAGAGTTTTCTTTCATCCGACATCATCTTTCTGAAAAGGTCTGATTTCTTTCCCCTAGTACCTTTACAGAGTGAAGTCCTATTAGTTACATTTAACTCCTAGGACTCTAAATTTCTATAAAGAAACAAACTTGATTGATTTGCTTTTCTTGTGCTCTGCTATCAAACATCACCAAGTTTTTTTAAACAGCAGTAACAATGTAAAACTCTCGACATTTCAAACCAGAAAGCTCAAATCTAATGTTTTTTTCCTTTAAAAAAAACTTGAAAACCCTGTCTGTAGATTATCTTTTATCCAGCAAAAAGCCATACATCATTGAAAATTCTGTCCATTCCTAGTCTTTAAAATTACTTCAAACGTCAGTAGCAGAGGTATTATCCCATGTACCGTGCCAAATGGAAGCAAGTCTATTCCACCCACCTATGTTCTTTCTTTAGTTTAATTGAATGGTTTAATTGAAGTGTTTTCATTTCCTGCACTAAAATAGTATGCAACATCCCAGCTCTGACTTATCCACCTTCTTTCAGTCAGCAGTGTGTTTCTGTGGAAATGTAAACCATTCCACTATGTGTATAAAATAATTTGTGATCTCAGGTACTATAAGACACTGATCAAAAGCATTATTTAGACTCAATTTAATAGAATGGGCAGGATCATTTTCTGGGCTTTATGTCTTGCCAATACTCCCAGTGACTCCAGCAAATGAGCATACTCAAGAATTACAAAGAAACCTTCAGCTTTTCACTTATTTAACATCCAAATAAATCAAACAGATATGGAAAATATTTATAAGGTTTGTGCAGAAAAATGAGAGAGCCAGAATTAATCTTGCCAGCCTTTGCCTACCAAACACATTAAGAAGCTATTTTACATCTAATATTAGAGAGCAGAACTGGACCTTTAGCTACAGTCTCCAAAAAGTCACTCAGGAATTAATGTGGCTCCACATGAGATGACACAAGAATACACATGTTGTGCCAGGCTATCACTAAGCTTCAGATGGGTTATCAGAGATGATGCTGGAGGACAGATGTTGCTGAGAGCAATGAGTTTTGCCTGTAGGAGGGTATGCTCCAATCAAACATACCTACAATGCTACCACAATTTTGAAAAGATCCTTTCAGTGTTTCAGGGACCTTAGAGATGCTGGGCTGGGGGCAGAGACAATAGCTCATTAACTATTTCTCTCCAGTGTATACCAAAAAATAGTTTCTAATTGAAAATTTTCCCAACTACAGAGAAAATGATCTGAAAATATCTCTTACTTCTTTCACTTTCTCCCCCCACTGCCCCCCACCCCATTTCTTCAAATTTCTTGGCTTTAAGACTTCCCACACTCCTCTCTCTGCTTCCCCCTCTCCCACCTCTCACCTCCTCCCTCTCCAATCTGTCTTCCCCGCCTCCCTTGGCAGGCTCTTTAGCTTTAATTCAATAGTTAAAAGGCTGAATCAAAACTTGTATAACGGGCTTGAAAAAACTTTTATTCCAAGTCAGAAAAGGAGAAGAGGTTAAGAACAACGCAGATTTGATTTTGCATCCATGGGAGTGAGCACAGTGACCTAACAATATTTCCCCCTTTACATGGATATATTATTTGCCAGGTGTTAAATGTTACCTCCATAGTCAATAGCAGTCGTAGGGGAATCTCAGGGACAGGTATGAAGCACAACAGGGCTGTTCCTTAGGCCCTTCTCATCTGAGACATTTTTTTAATGCTGTCATCTGAAACCCAAAACCTAGAAGCTGCTTTAGCTTTAGTGGAAGGCAAATTTCAGGGAGGAAAAAGGCAGAATGAGGTAAAGAAATTAAACAGATAGAAGTATGAAAAAGTGGAGAACGAATGTCCAGTTTTATTCTTTCTATCCAAAGCAGCTCAATTTCAATTTAAATAAGTACAGAATATGCAGATAGGCACTGTGAGAAGTCTGCCATGCAGGGGAGAGCAGAAAATGCCTTGTTTGGCCTGATAAAAATGCTGATATATGCTATGACTGATGAACCTAATTTTAAAGAATGAGCACAAGGCAGGGAAAAAATCCACCAGTGCTAGTAGACAGTATTAACACAAAACCAAGTATAAACATGCTGTTGGCCAGCTTTAACATCCTGAATAATTCATATTATACTGAGAAAAGTAATAAGAGTCTCTGAAACCTGGTAACACCAATGCCTGATCCAGCAGCTGGTTTGTCATAGGAGGATCACAACCTGATATTGATCAGGACTCAAATAATTGGGTATGATGAGGTTCAGGTATCAGAATAATGCAAACAAGAATCAGCAGGTGATGAGAGAGCAATGTCTGAAACTGCTAGAAATGTATTAGATACCACTGTGGTTGATTTTATTTTTGCCCTTGCTATAAACCAGTATGAATATGACAAAGAAGTTTTTTGCACTGCTAGTGGCTATGCACTGTAAAAGATTACCCAGGGAGGTTGTGGGGTCTCCCTCAGTGAAGATATTTAAGAACCGTCTGGACACAATTCAGGGCCATATCCTCTATGATGACTCTTCTTGAGGTAGGGAGGTTGCATTAGATGGTTAGCTTTTGTCCTTTCCAAAATGAACCATTCTGTGACTCTGTGATCTAGAAGATTTTAGAAAAAGGGAAAAAAAAGTTTTACTTACTTGGGAGAATTGCTTTTAGATTGTTTTAAATTTATAGATTTTTAATTGTTTTTCTATTAAAATTTTTTAAAAGGAAATAAATCATGCTTCTTTATACAGCTAATACAAGGAACAAAACCACTACATAGATTTTTCATCATGCCATGGAGAGAAGAATCAGGCCGATATTTTGTCAAAGGTCACATCGCACCATCTGAGTTTCATGTAGTCTAAAAAGAATAAATAAAGTTACATATTTTATGTGTTGGAGCCCAGGTTCTTGTTCTCTTCAAACTATTTCCTTTAAGGTAAATGGCAAAATTAGAAATACAGACTATATGAATTTATTCTGGCTGTTCTTGGTTTTGTTAAGTTTTTTCCCCCAGCAATTTAAGGGTTTAAAAATAAATCAGCCATACTGCATTGCCTTAGAAAAAAAAACTTCGATCTCAGATATAACTTCTAAAGAGATTTTTTTTTAATTAATCCTAGGATTTTAAAATCTGCAAAGCATGTGGGGGGTGCACACATATCTTCACATGCACTGAAGCCACACATTGTACAAGGGCAAAATTTTAGCTGTAAGTGAGACTTACAAGGACCTTCCATCCTCTGGGAAATGGGATGCACACCACAGCAGCAGTACCACACATCTCTCAGATCCTCACCACACACAGCCATGTGTGTTTTGCATACAAAATATTCAAATTGCACATAACTTTAAAAAGAAGATTAAATTTTTTCCAAGTTGTAATCAGTCACAACTATTGTATATTTAGACTTTTCTGTTTGTTTGGCTTTTTTCTATCAGTTCATCCTTGCTATTTGTAGCGACAATATACATAACAAACCCATTATTTCTTTGTGATAGGGGAAAATAAAGAAACTACGACAATCAGAAAATACTTACATTAGTTGCCATCACCCAAAAAAAAAATACTAATTTTTTTTTGAGACTGATATTTAGGAGCACTTTTCCCTGATTCCTTCTTAAAACATGAAAAAACTGAACATTTTCTGTCAATTTTTAATTACTTATTGGCAATTTAATTAAAAAAAAAAGAAAAAGAAAACTAAGGAAAGAGAGAGACTGTGACTACATCCTGTTATTACAAGGGTTTTTTTATTGCAAAGAAAAAGCCAAAAGTTGCATTCATTTCATCTCCTTCTCCAATGTTTTCACTTCCCCTCGTACATACACATCCACCCTACACACAGTGCGTGCATATGGGACATTGAAATTAGTATTAGCTCAGTGTGGAAGCTTTGACGTGTGATACTTTGCAGATCTGCCAGCAGAATGACAGTCTACTTACCACAATGCAAAGACTATTCTTTATCTATTCAGCTCACTTCCAATAGTCTTATATCAGTGTCACAAAGAAGATTGTGCCTTCCAAAAGAAAAATTTGCACCCCTCAGGGTTAGTTCCTTCTCCCAGAGGATTGAATGTCAGTTCTGAAGCTTTTTAGAATTTTTATCAGATGAAAATAAGGGTTAAATGCAATCAAATGAAGAGAAGTGAAAACAAACAGGCCAAAATATAATAAGTAGATAAACTAGAATTCATGTTTCTAGTACATTGTTTCCAGAGGCAAGAACTTGTTTTTTGTAGCATGGCAATTTTTTTTGTAGCAGTGAAGCTGGGACTTCCTCTTTGAGCATATAAAGAATATTGCACTATGAATTCAAATGTACAGATTGCAGCAGTTAAACATAACTGCTTTCTCCTGGAAAATTCATTGCAATGTGCTTTTCTATGAGATAGATGTGTTGCATTGAAAACTATAAATGGTGCTACATATGGACACCAGAAGACCATGAGAAACACCTCAGAAGCTAACACATCTCTTAGTACCTGTGTCTCCATTCTGGTACCAGTGCCCATGGCAAGCATAATATTCCTTTGAGTGGGTTTGTGGATCCAAGGAGAGAAGGTACGACATAATTTGCCAATTCTTGCTGAGGTTGTAAGACCACAATGCTAGGTGCTATAGAAAAAAAAAAAAAAAAGCCATCTGGAAGATTTAGAGGGAGACCAAATAGGATGGATAAGTAACTTCCTATAGTGACATAGCAATATAGCGGTGGAGACAAGAACAAAGAAAAGGTCCTTAATCCTAGCCTAGCAGTTCCCTCTTCCCCACTCCATTTCCCACCATGCTATTAACTGTACTTATAGGAACTAATTTTTAAGGCTGTATTACCTGTAAGTGTGGGAACATTTTGTGTGGAGGAGTGCTGCTAAAAGGCTATTTAAAAGAACAAAAATACCATATGCTTCCGGGATTAATTTTGAAGCCTCATTAAGGTCAACATAAAAGACTCAGATACACTACTGACTTGGCATGTACCTCCATCAGAGAGGGGTGGTATTTTTGTAAACAAAGTTGCTAATTTTACCCAGTCCTGAATAAACTTGTTTGTAAATATTCTAAGCTGTAATGTTGCTGTACCTTGGGAGAAGAAATGCCAAATAGATGCCAAATTTACTAATCCTAAGTAACTATGGCACTTCATTTATGAATACAACAGGCAATAAAGAAAATTTGTATTATCTAGCAACTCCAAAGCTATTTCCTACCAAACTAGCAGCCAGTTCTACCAACTGGTAATCCAAAACTGACACAGAGGCTGTGTCAGAAAGGGTGTGTAATGTTGTTTCTGTTAATAGAAAACTATGTTTTAAATAAGGTTAACACCTTCAAATACTGTCATGTTATTCTTACTACTAAGAATAAATAAAATACTTGAGAAGGAAAGTCTAAGAATCTACCCTGAAATATTCCAGTGATACCAAATTTAGTTCCAATATCCACGAATATAAAAAAAAAGTAATACATTAACTACATCCATATAAAATCTAAATGCATGATTCTACCACAGTATCGGTTCTGTAAATAAAATAGTGTTGATGTTAGTGAACATACAGTAGATGTTTTCAGCCTGAAAAATATTTACTTTCAAATTGCCAACCGAAGACCTACAATTCCATTCTGAAAGCTCTGACATTTATTTTCATGTTAACAAAGCTTTTTTTTAAAAAAAATTCAGTTACTAATCGATGGAAGAAAAGGTAAGAAAAATCATTCTTTCTAATCTGACAGAAGGAGCTGTTTTGCATAACCTTACCTTGAAATTAATATATTCCTTACTTGAAGAACAACCTCTGCAGAAATTTCTAATAATCCTACAGTTCTCAGAATCTTATTTGATGCAGAGGGAAGTAAGGATGGGCACATTTGATCAAACCAAAAGTACTTGTTCCTCTTTAACTCTATTGACTGAAAACTTGTATTCATAATATCATTTTTAATAGGCAATTGAATCCAACCCAACTTAATTTAAAGTCATCTTTAAAATGATTATTTTCAAGTGATTTTCAGATTATTACATTTTCAAGGTAATAATTACAATACCAAAGGGCAAAAGCTAACAGGTTATATAAATAAATGTGATATTAGGGTAAAAAGCAGATGTAAAAAATAGTAAATACAGCTGTTCAGCTTTTTCAACTTTCAAATTTATGCCTCTATTTGCAATATTTATGAACCTATTTCCTTAAAAAAAAATCTGTGTAAATCCAGTTTTCAGTCCTAAAACAGACCTTACTTTCAGTCTAAAGAATGTTTAATGACAAAAATCTTTAACTTAAAAAAACCAATCAGTAACAAATATGAAATTTTCCAAAGGAATATTTGGATTTTTACGTTGTTTATAAGACCACCCTCTTTCCTTCTAATTTTTTCAGTATTTTTTCCCCATCTAATTACTTCAATTGATGTTAATTTGGGATATGTCCATTTGCTGCCAGAATTTGTACCCACATGTCACAGCTATGATACTTTAGTTACAGAATAATAATTACTCCCCTGTAAGATGTTTAGGTGAAAATCATTGTGTAAGTGAATTTCACTTAAATTCAAGAAGAAGATCTGAATGTTGACAGGCCCTCAGGAAAATACTTGAACAGACCTACCCCACTGACTACATGCTGTAATGTATTAAATGTATTACATCCCTCTAAAGTCTCTTCAGATGCAATTCAGAGTGTATTAGGACCCTTTCTTTGGAGGAATTCTCAACCACTAGGAAAAATATAACTATGTTCATAAGGCTGAGTTTAAAACATCTAAATACAATGTAAAGTCAGTATGTGTCAGCCACTTTGCTGTTAGGAATGTACTAGCAGTAGGAGCTGTGGCAGGACCATTGTTCTATGACAGCAAAAGCCCAATTCTCCCTCATCACACTTGCACTTGCATAAAATTTCCCACCTAAAGGTCTTTGATGAAAGATCCTATCTAGAAAGGCCATGATATCTTTTCTAGTATTTCTCTTTTCTGCTATCCCTGTCTTAATAAACAGTTAACATTTTTGCAGTTTAAATGCTTGTTTTTTTTGTCTGCTCCTTGGGCACAGGGAATAACTTTGGTAACCTTCTCACAGAAAAATTGGTCAGTTGTTAAACCCTTTGCTACGGTAATATCGTTCAAAGTTACAGAAGCCCAATTCACTTGATCCTTCCTAGCACATCATATTTTCTGGCTCTCCAATCACTGTCTCACAAGCAGCCATACTAATAGCCATAAATCCAGACTTCCACGGAGAAAGGCACAAAAAATTTGACTTTTCTTCAACTATAATGCCATCAGACATAATAGAATGTTTTCTTCCTCTCGTATAGACAAGTTTTGCTTCAGTAGAGATATTCATTTTTTTCTTTCATTTCTGCAACACAATAATGCAAGCAACTCATTCTAGCTGCAAAGGATCCCACAACCCTGTATCATCCAGACAGAAGGCATGTACAGATATTTAGTCTCACTCAAATATAGGTGTTTATACTTGATCTTGTTGCATTACGTTAACGATAGTCTTGTCAACATTACAAATTTGCCAAGACTCTTTTTGTTTCTGAATTCCAGCCTGCAGGACTTCAACCTCCCATGTTATGCATAAAGCTAAAAAGACCACAGTGCATGGTCATCCAGGATTTCAGAGTTTCCATTAGTGACAGATCAATAGTGATCCTTACAGAAACTCACTTGGACAGAAATAATTTGAAACAGTTTTGAGTGTCACTTTGCAAATTGATTTTTACTTATTGTCTTATGCTTTAATTTCGATAGATTGCAAGAAACGGTCAAAAACCTTACCATGTTAAAGATATACATCTGGGACAATTACCATGACTCTAAGTGCCATTCCTCTAACCAAATAATTGGCTACCTTATTGGGAAACAGGAAATCAGGGAGAAAAATATCTGATTCCAAATCATTTTTTAAATTAGCAGTGTGAAATTAAATTTTTTTCTTAGAAAACTAAAGAGCAAGATATTTTAAGAAGAAAAAATTGTTTCCAACAATATATAAACTCTTTTTGTACCAAGTATTACTGTGTTCTCTGCAATTTTGAGGAACCAGAAAAGTGTTGATGACATCACCACAAGAAGGGGTATGCAAAAGAAACACTCAAAATGTACATAAAAATGTACAGAACAGATTTAAAAAGAACATGAGGGTTACTAATTGAGCATGTTCCAACAAATGTAGGACAAGCTTATGGTAATGGGAAGTTGGCAGGAGGGAAAACAGAGGTGAGCAAACAATTTGAAGGCCATACATCAAAGAAAATCAGAACACACTACCACAGCATGAACAGACAATGCCTCACAGGAATTATTTTTCTTCTGTATGTACCTAAGACAATGAATAAATACATGGAGAATAGAACACTAACCATTTCAATGCTAAAAACAAAAACAAAAAAGAACAAAAGCACAACATAGCAGAGTCTGAGGAGCTGATCAATCAGTACAGTAGTAAAAAAAATAAATTCATATGCAAAAATTTGCTAAAAGTGCAAACAAAAAAATATTTTTAAAACACAATTAACACACATTTGGGTATTGCTTTCATATTTCTTTTTTGATGAAAAGTAAGTGAACATGAGGCAAGGACTAATTACCTGTTCTTTTTAGGCTTCTCCCCAAAGCCATTATCAGGTCTTGTTGAATTTAATTTTTATCAGCTTTTAAAAGAATGGGTGAGAATATTGTGTTTCCCATCCACATACCTGCCCAGTAGCACAGGAAGTCGCTGGGCACATTTAGCCATTATGTACATATAGAATTTCCTATAGTAACAGATTTGGGATCTGTTCAGGGGGGTCTCTGAATAAAGAGCAGGCACAGTCTTGACTACATTTTGACTGCAACAGCAGAGCTCCATCAGTGAGGAGTAGGAGTCCCATCAACTTATTTTCCAAGAACCCACAGTTTTCCCCTTCCATTCTCTGCTCAGTGTAAACCATCCTACTTTAGTGACAGTGTTGATCTTAATACTGCTTTGGACATTGACCTGTAATTTTTGCAAGAGAGTCTTTGCAATTCTCTAGAGCTATATAAATAATTGACAGCAATTAACTACTGCTTCACCTGGGCAAAAAGTGAAGACAGTGATCTATCACCAGAAGGAGAAAATAACTGAAGGCATTTCTTCAGCCAAGCCCTCCAAAAGGATGTTTCTGTATCCTTTTCTGTTGTGTTATTTTGTTTTTCAAAGTATGTATATTGAATGGTACTTTCTGCAGCAAAAATATTTTGTTAGTTTTCTGAGATTTTCAGGGGTACAAGCAGCAGCTAGAGTGCCAATCTCAATATGCTGCTGTTCATAATTCCTGCTTTTAACAATCAGCACATTTCAGAGTTTGGAATGATGCTTCTTTTTTTGCATCATATGTTGAACTTGATGATCTCAGAGGTCTTTTCCAACCTAGTTCATTCTGTGATTCTGTGTTTCCACGATTCTCTTATTTTTATTTTACTTATGAGGAGTGACAATTCTAAAGGCACCGCAGCATCTCACATTCATTCGCACAACCCCATTCCAGATGTGAGCATTTTTTAAACAGGTGACCAAGTGCAGCCTCTTACCAGCAAGAACTTTTCTTATGCTTGCAGTCTAATGGATTATCTACAATTTTCTCTTGCCACAACATATTCCAAGTCATACTTGGTTGGAACGACACAGCTGTAGTAGGAAAAAAATTTGTAGTTAGGAGAAAAAATCCAACACCCTGTGCTGAAAGAATAAACCAGCATCTATGGGTGGTCAAAATTCCAATTTCCAGGCACTCTTGCCTTTCTTGTCCACACTAGATAGGTCTTGTAAGCACAGGTATGGCTGGCATGCCTATCAGGGCAACTGACACTTGAGATTGAATTCCAAGTTTTCTTAGTAATTTAGACCCAAAAACGTGTATTCTCACCACAAATACAACAAAAGAAAAATATGAGACTCTCCTGAACTATTTCCTGCATGTTAATTTTGAGAAATGCTTGCAATCCTCCAGTACTAAAGACTAACAAAAGATATATACAAAGTTATTTTAATACTAGGAATGGAGAAAAAACTCTTTGATATCTTTGAGGGTTGGGTGGTGCTTTTTCTTTTTTTTTCTTAAGAAAAATTTCTGCGTTGGTGTAAGGCAGATTTTCCAGGCTTCAACAAACCAGATGGCCATCCAAAATTGTGATGAAATTTTTATAGGAAGCTAAGAGCTGAACCCATCTATGGGAGAGATTTTTCAGAGATTCCAAACTTTTAAAAATAAATATTACAGAAAGATCTTATGTATCTACATTGAACAGCAATGAGTCAATAAATAACCACAGTGATAATTACCTAAATTCTATATTTAGAAGGAACAGAACACATGCAATAAACAATAGCACATTGTGATATTAATGAAGCACTTGCTTCCTCTAAATGTAGAAATTCAGCAATTATCACCAGAATTGGCATGTATAAAGGTGCCGGTGACAATTTTAAAAAGGCATATTGCTTATATGATAGACCAGAATGCATGCTTTGGACCCAGTGCATTCTGTTATGAAGGATTCAGTGACACAGTCCCACACTGAGCCAAGCTTATGCTCAGCACAGCATCGGCTCTGGTGGAGAGGAAGAGGTGATTGCAAGCCTTCCTTCTGCTTGCCCCAACTATGAGTTGGCCAGAGGCCAGCTCAGCCATCAGCACAAACTCGATCTGCTAAAAAAGATGTTCTACTTTACACCAGCAGGTTTGGACCCCTGAGGAGTGCACCACTCAGGCATTATAGCGTGTATTGAACTACAGACCTTTCCTATCAAACCTCTGTCAGACTCCTTCCCTGCTAAAAGGTGTCTCCATTATGTTCTCAGGCATTTCCCCCACGCATTTAAACCCTGTCAGAAAAGCTGGCAGGGTTGGGCACACCAAGCTGAAATGTCTCTCAGCCACAGGACTTGCCCTCTTGAGCTTTAGGGTCACTCTTAGTAATTCTTTTTTGTAGATGAAGACTTAGCCTGAAGACCTGCTGTCAAAGAAATGCTTCCAGGCAGCTTGCTTTTTCAGACCTTCATCCCTGGCCTCGTGTGCACACAGAGGCAAGCTGCTTTGATGCCTGTGCCTCTCCAGCCTGCCTTTTTGTCTTTAACTCTATCCATCTTTCTTTCCTGGGTGAAAAATATCCTGCTTACATTTTTCCTTAGATGTTTTCATGGCATGTGGTTTTCTACAACCCTATTGTATTTCCCTCAAAGAAAGAAAATAGACGTTATAGATATAGCAAACTGATCATTTACCACCTGGTTAACTGCAGGGTTTGAGTTTTGGTTTTCCACCCTATTACATGACAAGAAAAGTCAGCCACAGAGCAGAGATCTCAGTCAATGGACTAAGTCTTCTCTAATTCTCTGAGCAATGAAGGCTTCATGCTCATACTTCACACTATAGTTGTGCAGTGCAGAAAGCACTGCTGAACTGCTAGGAACAATTTCTTTACTGGATACTACCTTGCCAAGGAATCTGCAGCACAGCCTGCAGTGATCAGAAGGGCATCCTTGTGTTTAGGAACTTGGCATAGGTTATAAAAGAAAATTAATTACTGAAAGGGAAGGGTAGTAATTTTCAAAATTAGAGAATTCAGTTGCTTTGTTCATTCACCAGCATTCTGAATGTGTATGTTCCACAATAGAAGTGTAAGTGATTACTGTGACTCTGGTCCTCTCCGTGCACCCTGAAAGATGCACGGCTGGAGCTCTGCACATCCCCTGCACTCACACAGATGTGAGAAATGATTGCACACAGTCTTGATGGAGAGCATCAGTAGTCAGTCATGCTCCTTCATCTCTGCCTCATCTCTGCCTCAGGAAGTATCACCAGAAGTTGATTCCTGTAGCTTCAGGGACATATTCACAGGCAGATGCTCCCAGCCTCAGGGAGATGACAACCATCACACATTGCCAGGATGGAAGACAATTGCAATAATTTGGAGCACTGAACATATACAAGATCACATGGAGAAGATAACATGCAAGGAAGAATTAATATACCAGCTGTGTCAAAAAAGGAGATGAATAAAAGGACTGCAGCTCGTACTTTCCTTTTCTAAGAGGTAATGCTTCCAGAGAACACAGGATACGGAAAGCTCTCCATAGGAATCTACAGAGTGTCATGATTTAACCCCAGACACTAACCAAGTCCCACACAGCTGTTCATCCACTATTTCACCTAGGATCAGGGATAAAAACTGGAAGGATGAGTAAATGCCAGAAAACTCCTAGGTTGAGATGATGACTGTTCAATAGAGAAGGCAAAGCCCACACATACAAACAAAGTAAAACAAAGTAAACAAAGTGAATTAATTCACTGCTTCCCAGAGGAAGGAAGGTGTTCATCCATCTCCAGGAGGGCAGAGCCCCATTATGTGGAATAGTTACTTGGGAAGAAAAACATCATCATGCCAAATGTCCCCCACAGTGCTTTCTTCCTTGCCTCACTTTATATATTGAACATGATGTTGCATGGTTTAGTAAGCTGGAGTCACTTGTCCCTGACATGTCCCATCCCAGCCTCCCAGGCATTTCCAACCTCCTCACCAGCATGGCAAGTATATGAGAAGCAGAAAAGGTCTTGGTTCTGTGGAAGCCCTGCTCAGTAATAACAAAAACACCTCTATATTATCAACCCTGACAACTTCCACACAAATCCAAAACACAGCCACTGTGAAGATAATTAACCCTACCCCAGCTGAAACAAGTACAAGAGACAGCCTAAGCAGATTTTTAACAGGTACAATTGAATTTTTTCTACAGAAACTTGCAAAGATGATAGCATGCATGATTACAGTCACATCACTGAGACTCTAAATATGCTGATCTAAATGTCTGTTAACATAAACTGCTTAGAACTGACTCCACAGAATTACAGCTCAGAAGATTGTAAGGTCAATAAGTTGATTCATTTGGCAGTTGTGCTGACTCTTACATCTCTACTACCACCATATAATGTCCTCCTCCACAAAGAGCCAAAGACCCTCTGTGATGATAGTGAAAAAAAAATTGCCACAAGATTTATAGAATCATTAAGATTGGAAAAGAGTTCCAAAATCATCAAGTCTAACCTTTGACCATGCCCACTGAACCATACCACATCTATTCACCAGGCATGGTAACTTTACCCCTAGGGACCCTGTTCCAATGCTGACTACCCTTTCAGTGAAGAAATTTTTCCTGATATCCAACATCAACCTCTCCCAGTGTAACTTGTCCTAGCAGTATTGTGTAGGAAGAAACACTGAACCCCACTTTGGTACAATCTCATTTAAGGTAGTCGGAGAGGGCAATAAGGTCTCCTCTGAGCCTTCTTTTCTCCAAGCTAGAAAACTCTGTCTGGAAGGACAGGAGAGACAATACCTCTCAGCCACCTAACCACTGGATGTCTTTCTGACTTGAAAAAAGTATTTGAAGTTCCCAAACACTAAGATGGGAGCTCTTATCACAGCAACCAGAAAGGGACTGCTCGTCTCACTCTAGGATGAGTCTCTCTATCTGTTTCCAAATAAAACCTGAATGGTTTCCTTCTTCCCATCAGTTATGTGAACTCTTGAAAATCATGTACTGTGTGGCATCTTGATCAAATGACCTAATAAACACAGGAATTACTGTGTCTGAGAAAACATACATTTCCCCCGCGCCTGTCTGTGCTGGGCTGTAATGCCAAAATACATGCTGCAGGGACATGTATCCCAACTATGAGAACTGGGATGTATTGAATATGCATAGGCACTGCTAAGCAAATGTGCAATTTAACTGCTCCACTCTGCTCTTCTCAAGATGTTCTTTGCTCATACAAGCTCTTGTTGTGTTTTCCACTTAGCAGTGGAAAGAACTACACAATGACTCTCTACAAAAACATGTAGTTATAAATGAGCACACCAACTGGTTTTCAACATGGAAAAGAAAAATTGGGTGGTGACTGCACTGGGAAATTCCCCATTCTGCACCTTTTGTTCCAAGGCTGATAATGTATTTTCCATGAGAATTTCTTCTGCAATGGAAAAAAATATTTTAGGCAAATAACTTATTTATTATTAGAATGACAGAAAGAAAGAGGAGTATAAAAGAGTTTTAAACAGCGATGTTCTGTGAGGAAAATATTTTAAAACGCAGAAATAGGTTTCAAAAGTTCATATTTTATACAAACTTACACTTCAAGGCCTCACAGTCAAAATCTTCTGAATTGCATTCTGATTAGCTGAACCACAGTCTGCAGCACTATTACGTGCATACAAAATTATAGAATCAAGTCTTTATTACTGGATATGGGACTAAACCACCTTAAGGATTTTTTTCACAATCAAACACACTGTCCTTATGAAGATGAAGCCATTCACCTAGACAAAGCCAAAATTAAAATGGACACCACTTCTCCTAACATGCTAGGCTATGTTTAGTGTGCAATCGGCCATGAGCTTATTGATGCTGCTCCTCTGAGGTCTTCTAGTTGATGGATGGACAAAAAGATGAGGTACCTACCTCTGGAGCAAAGTCCTGAAGCAACCCTCCAAGAATTGTCTAACTGTTGTTCAGCATCCTGCCTATGAAAATTAAGCATGGGATGCAAGGAGAAAAAAATAGGAGAACTGGTGAAATAAAAGGAGTAATTATGAAGCTGAAATGAAGCAGAGGAGGAGGGGTTGAAATGGAGATGAACACACATATAAAAGAAGTGCTCAGAACTAATTTTGCAGTTAAAATACTGCCATTCCCTGTGTTTTTCAAAACAGCCCTCCTGTAACAGTAATGCATGACATTTGTCTCCTAATCCTCTTAGCATACCTAAGCAGCACTGCAGTCCATTGACTGAATTGCTGCAAAACTGACCATAATTACAATATCAACATCCTGCTACCTACAGCAGCCATAAACCCTGTAAAATAAAATCCACACGTGTAATAATATGCACAGGAGAATTACATTTTAAATAGCAACAGCTCTGTAAACATTCTATATGTTTATACATAGCTTTTAAACATATCTTGTCTGCATGAAGTGCATAACTGAGGGTTACAAAACATCTTTTAGCCTTTTTTCAGTATTTGTGATGTAGTCTTTTCCTCTGGCTATTTTCCTAAGGCACAATCTGTTTTTAGGCTATGCAAACAACAACAGTTTTTGCCTTTTCATTCAGGGGAAGAAAGGCTTAAAATGGCTGGAAAGGCACCTGAAGTGAGCATCATGGGCCCTTCTCTTCTGCTGTGGCATTGTGGTTTTGCTACAGGGACAGCCAAATTAAATAATTGTATTAATAAACACAGTTCTATGCAATGCTCCTTCTGAAAGTGTGAAAGTAAAGTGTGGAGTGAAAATAAAAGAAGTGTACACTGCCCATAATTGATATTCTTGAGCTCATTCTGCTATACTCCAACCACATATCCTTCTACAGCAGTCTTGTGTCTTCTTTACCATGAAGATTCAGCAAACATATACATAGCCAAATTCTTGTGCAAAACTTAATTTATGGTCACCAAATTCAGTTTTAATGAAAACGTTCCCAAAATATCAAGGTTTTTTTGTTTTGTTTTGGTTTGGTTTTTTTTATTTTCCAAGAGCAGAAATTAAAAAAAAAACCAACAAAACCTTATTTCTTTGGAACGTCACAAATATTATGTTTTCCTCTAAATTTCCACATAAGAGCTCATAGCATCAGCTTGCATAGAAAAGGCTAGTGGTATCTCTAGCACAGCTACAGACTTGGAAAAATCTCTTCAACTTTCCAGCTGCAGGTTAGGCAGATTTTAAGGGGGAAAGGATAAGAAAGGTACAATTAAGGAGTCTGTGGTTCTATCTTAACCTGCTGCCTTGCAGGGTGTGTAACCTGCCAAGGACTGGAGAAGATAGTGTTTGCCATTGCCTAAAGTCACACATCATTTAAAATGTTGATTAAAAAATGTAACAAATGCTGAACAGCAGCTCTTTTCTGCTCTGTTGCAATGTTCATGGTCACATAAGCATGGATAGTACATTGAGGTCCAACCAGGATCTTGCTTTCTTGATAGTATGGCTAGCTTATCCATAGCAAAACCCCCATCTTCCCCTTCTGAATATATTGCTTATGTAGAGTGTCACTGTTTTTTGGGGGGAGGGGGTTGGTGAGAGAAAGAGGAGTATAGAAAAAAAAACCCCACAAACAGTAATTCCACAGCTTCCATAAAATTGAGGTTGGTTTTACCATCTTCCAACCAGCACAGCTCAGTCTGTTCTGAAAAGGATCTTCTCAGACACTCTCTTCTCTGCCCCATTATCACTGTTCTGCCTCTCTTTTTTTTCTGACCTGGTCTTTATCTGAGCAAATTCAGCTCACAAAAGCTGCAGAAAGTTATTTTTCTGCATTTTTTTCCAGCAGGTCCCTGAGCTGAGATTACTCTGAGGAGGGTGGTAATACAAAGATCCAGAACAGGGCACTTGGGGATTTCAACAGCAATATTCAAGCCAAGCACCATCTCTCATTGTCACATACCCATCCATTTCCAAGATTTTTGAGTTTTTGAGTTTTTAGGTTTTTTGGGGTTTTTTTTGTCAGTAGTATTTGCACAGGTGGACAATATCTTTACAGAAGCTATCAATGGGATTGTGTCCTCACCCACAAAAGGGCTCCACTGACAGCTTTGAAGAAAGGCAGGGAAGTGAAGATATTTAAGCCACCAGCACCCCAGCACCTTGGCTGACTTATGAAGCTGCAGGAGTTCATTGACTATCAGGCACACTGTGATCAGGGAGAGTATTTATCCCTGGTGTTCACCGCCTAACCATACAATACAATGCAGACAACACCTTGGACCAGAAAACTAAATCCTCTTCATCTGCTAAGACAGACTCAAATGTCAGGCCAACAAAGTGCCTGGTAAACTGAGCTCATGGAAGAAGAAGTCTGACTTTTCTTACAGCTTCCTGGCAACCATATGCAGAATTGCCTGTTGCCCTTCATTCAGCGAGGACTAAATTACTCTAAACCCAAATTTGACGAATCCCTAGTTACTACATGTATACCTTAAAACAGCAAGCAAAGTAAATTAACCCAGAAGTTAGAAGGGGCCAGGGAGAGATCTTTGGAAATAATATGACTATTTTTCTTCTCTGTAATTTTGTATTTGTTTGATGTGTTAGTACTTAGACTGTTTGTCTTAAAACAAATCACAAATTTTTAATAAGTAATACAATTCAAAAAAATTTAGCACAGAAAATAATTTGTAAATGAGCATTTGAGGGCAGATTTTTTCTTTCTGTAATGCCAGTTTTGTAATTGCAGACAGGTTTTTTCAATGATGACATTCCCCCTTCTTCTGCATAGAACACAAAAGCAATGTTTAATTTTCTTAGACCTGGTGATCTAGGCAGAGACAGTAAAGATTGGCCTAGCCTGGCAGGAATGAAAGCACTTCACCCTTTTTATTGCAATCCCTTAACAAAGGCTTGTATGTACCACTAGCAAGCTAGGACATACCAGGGTTGTTCTGAACTAGTGTCTGAAGCAGTAACCCTTGTTTCTTGACCCCTAAAGCTACTTCTGCCTACAAGTCCATTAATTCAGCAAACTTTGAGGATCCTCATCCAAGTTCTGCTCATGCAGGATGAAGTGAATGTCCAAGCCTACCCTTCTCTAATCAGCTGGAGTTGTTCCATTCTCCAGCTAAACTGTGAAACTGGAATTAGCACAAATGGTGGACATCAATAGACTGTGAATGAAACAAAGAAACAAAAACCCCACAAAAACTCAAGCAAAAAAACAAATGCAAAACCCACCAAAACAAAACAACAAAACCCCCCAAAACATCAAAATCCTTTTGGGAAGTATTGCCACTTGAACCCAGTTTAAATATTTCAGCTTCTTGACCCAATACTGAAACAGGTGTGGCAAAAAAGGGGTGGTTGAAAGGCAGATACCCTACTTTTTATCAGCACCATGAAGAAGAAAACAGAAAAAAATTTGTCTCAGTTAAACTTAAGTTGGTTTTGTCTTTTAAAGTAACTCCAAACCAGGACTCCATCCAGTCTTTTATCCAGTTTATTGTCTCAATGGGTAAGAATTAATTGTATTATTCAAATTAATCTTCACAAGTAGCATGAAATTCCTTTCTATGCAGATATTATGTGAGGGGGGCATGTGTTTTATGGAGTCAGTGACTGGAGACAAGGACAACACACACTCTGATGTCCACGTGGCAGTAGAAGAGTGTCTTATTGTATGAACCCAGCCTTATAGGTTTTTTTTGTCCTGATCTAAAACACTCATTGGTCTGCTCTTAGCACAGCCCAGCTCCTGGACCAGTGAGATGTTCTGCAGCTTAGGATGGAATGTAATTGCGTGAAGTGCCTGTCTGTATTCAAATCCATCCTATCATCGCTCAGACAGGACTTGTTTATGGAACCAAGCTGGGTTTCTTATTTATAGCCAAATTAATTGCCTAAAACAAGCCAGACTGTACTGTGACATGCAGAAGCCTTTGTAAAAATAAGGAAGCCACACCAGCAGTTACACTGTCTCTTCTTTGCTTTTGAATCAGCTCTTTTGTTGAAGGCCTTTTTCTAGTTTCATTCAGGAAAGCCACAAAGTTACATGTAGAATGAGAAGTGATTGCGACACCCAGAAACCCAGGTGCTGTTTACTTTCAAAGAGACTCTCAAATGTACTATGCCTGGAGTACTTTTCAAAATGAAAGCAGGTCATTCAGATTCTGACTCTCAGATGTATTTAATAAAATATACATGTTTAAATATCTTGGCTGTCAGTACCTCTGAGCCTACATTACATTACTAATGTAATTTAGCAATACTAATGTAATTTAGCTCATGATGCTAAAACTCCAGTAGGATTACTGGGAAAATCACATGCGGGGCTGAGATCCTAACCTTCTCCTGTGATTTCCCTCAGTTTTTTACAAGCAAGCATGTGGTATTCTGAACATGGTTTCTATATTTTTGTTGTACAAAAGTGAAAAAATTTCCACATTAAGAGGAAAAATTTGAACACATTTGAGTTACACATTTGAGTTGCACATTTTGAACACATTTGAATTGCAGACAGTGAGACCAAAATATCTTTCTGGTGCTAGTGATTATTGGATTTGTCCTTCATGCAGTCCTTCCTCCTCTTTTGTCTCTTTCTATTATAACATAGTAATAATAGCAGTTCATCACCTGTACTGACAAGACTGAGATGATTTACTTTCTTTCCCCTAGGAGGCTGCTTTCCCACGGGCTGTCCTTCTGCTGGGGTGACAGCAGAAATGAAGCACCCAAAGGGTTTATCTCTCTGCCCCAGTTAGGCCCATGCAGCTCCCTAGGACAGCATAATTAACTCTGTCCCATTAAAGCATTGTGGCAGCCCATCAACCCTGGTACTTGATAGATAGATCTGTCCTAGTTACTCACAGCACTGCCCATTATGTTTTGAGGCACAACTACAGCAAAGCCTGGAAATAATATCATTGAAATCAATGACTACTGAAGACTAAACTGTACATTTTAAATTTAAAGTCAAAATGCCAGTGATACTTATAGGCAGAAGCAGCAACATTCCAGGAAGTTGATGTTTGTGTGTCTCCAAGCTTCTCCTGCAATATCATCCAGCACATAATGGGGAGGAGGAGTACTGTGGAAACAGATTTCTCTTAAAAGTCATTTGACCAAAAAGCTCTGACTTATCTTGGTATGTAATATAAAATACTAAAAGCCTGACTGTGCTGCAACATTTTCCAACTAGCAGGCAATATTATACAAAACACAATTGTGCTAAACTGATTTTAAGGTGAAAACTCCAACAATTGCCCTTCTCCCTGACACTTAATTTTACCAATTAACTTTTTAAAATTTTGCTATTTCTAAAGGACATAGAGAAAAACTAAGATCTTATAAATGCATTTGGTTTTGAATATTAAATGTAACTTGTTTAACAACAGACAATCTTTCATTTTTGGGATTCAAGATCTGCACATATTGCAGTGTCACCTCCCAGCATTCCCCACTGTGAACCTCAAGTTCATGGGAATGACCAATACTAATTATCCCTGAACTGTTTCCCACAGCCAAATGACAGCTGTGATTCTTTAGCCCCAGCTCTCTTCCTTAGAGCTGATTCAGTGGCAAATTTATGGCACTTCCTCTGAAGTGTCCCATGCTGGTTTGGACATTTATCATCCAACCTTAGCATCAGAAGATGCATTTTCCTCATAACTCATAGTCTAGTGCCTACTTCACAAGACCATGGGTAGTAGGAAAATGCAGGTTTGTATACATTCTGGGAGATGACCAAGGCATTTATCTTATTACCATCTTTCTTCAGTGGAGGTGGAATAATGGTGGAACTTCATGCAAAACGTGGAGGAACTCTGTCTGAAACAATGGGTTCAAGGAAGCTTTGGGTATTTCTAAACCAGGTTACTCTGCTGAATCTATTTCAGGTTTGAGACTTCTATACTGCCCACCTTAGAACACATAAGAATTATCTATATCAAAGAATATCTGCTGGCATGGAACCAGTGAGTTGTCATTACCAAAATCTATGGCAGTTAATCAACACATCTCTGAGTAAATCCATGGCAGATTTAACATTTATGATTTTCCTAATCACTCCATTATAATACAAATAACACTAAGAACTTGGCCTTTCCATGTGTAAAAATGATTCTTAAAGACAGAATACATTTATAAGTTTTCTGCTCAATCTATTATAGCTCATGTGAAAAAAAAAAATATGCACCAGATAAGCAATAATTCCTCCAGCAAGAAGAGCTCAATGCTTAACAATTGAAATGGAGCTCCCCTGTTTAGCTATAGCTGAAAGTAAAATCAGTGTGAAATTCTGGCCAGAAAGGGACTATACAAAACCTAATATTGTTCTGACTGTGGCTTGCTCTTGCAAAATAGGGTGGTGTTTGGCCACTGCAGGTTTTTTACTTAGGCAGAGAGAAAGGCACTAATAGGAGAAACAGATTCCAGATTAAGATGTGGATTTCAAACCCCTTCTTTTCCTTCCCAGTCTCAGCTTTTCCAAGCAACATTTTATTCTTAAATGAGGGCAAAACCCAGTGTCTTTAACTTCATAACTTTTTGCTCAGAAACTCTAGCAGTGTGTGATAGTCTGGTTAAGAACTGTTTATCCTGCAGCCATGCCAGCAAAGCAGTGCACCCTTGATCTTTCCATATGAGCTGTTACACAGAGAGCAGGTTTCACAGCAGGTTCCATGGCACAAAAGACATCATGATGCAGAAATAATGCTCCAAACAGCCAGACACATTCTCACTTCTACAAATGCCTGAGCAAACATCCGCATCTGGTATTCTAATTTTTTGTTGTTGTTGTTTCAAAGAATTGTGAGTATTAGCTCTTGTACTGTGCCATTTAGAAGTGCTTTCAGTGACTCAAACAAAGAGTTCTTGCTTTGGATCTGGCTGGGATTTGGTCACTGTATCAGGAGCACATCTTCAGCATGATCTGTGCAGAATAAATTTGAAATCCAAGGGCTATTTTGTCATCACAATAGAAATAGCGAAGGATAAGATATTCAAAGATGGCTATCAGAAAACCAGCATGTTTTTCAAAGTTCTGTAGCTGCATATTCAAATACCATTTTAATTTATACCAAGAAAAACATTTTTCGTCCATTTTGAAATATCACTGAAGTTCTCATTCAAAGTGTTGCTATTCCATCTGGGTAGTCAAAATGAGACAAGTAAATCCTGAGCAAACAAATCAGACTTTTGCACCTCACTCTGTAAAGACAAATATTAAAATTGCAAACAGTAGATAAATAGAAACATTCTAAAATGCAAATTAATTGTTACCAGCAATGTAAGGCCAAGACAGTAAAGCAATCTCATTAAGAAGCTTTACGGAGGCCATAGATTTAATTATCAGGGGCAGTTGTACAACTCGTTCTGACCTTCTAGCAGCATTTTTGGTTTGCACAGATGGGCCATAGTGCTGTCTCTTTCTTTCATCTATCTTTTCTGTTCCCTAGAACAGGCAAATTACTGAAATCTGTATGTATTCTGCTCAGCAAAGCTCTCACCCTTTCTTGTCAGTCTTGAATGCGGCAAGCTTTCTTCTGGCAGTAGAGGTGGAGACAATTTTCAAGTCTGTGAAAATCTTGCAAATTTCATTCCTTAATAATTATTATTCTGCAGTTGGCAAAGATTAAATGCAGCCTGTTCTCCCTGCTCATTTTCTGCTAGCAGCAGTTAGTATCCTACATGCTTAAATCATTTCTCGTGAACGTACAGGGTGGAGGACAAAGACAAAGCTTACACAGTTGGATTAATAAATAAGGAGCTTCAATGGTTTCACCAAGAATATATGACTCCTTTCACTTACCATGACATAATGAAGTTTGTGTGCTGGTAAAGAACATATACCATACTTGACCATGTTAGTTGTACAAAGAAAGACAAGGATTTGTGAGAAGACTGGACTTGTTTCCCTGAGAGGAAAAATTGAACTGTGCACAGAACACACACACACACACACACACACACACACACACACACACACAAACACACAAAACAAAACAAAACAAACAAACAAATAACCAACCAACCAAAAAAACCAAACCAGCAAACAAAAACCTCCAAAATCACACAAACTGAAAAACAAACAACAACAAACACTAAAAACAGCCCAACTACAGTGTATTGAAGATTCCACAAAATAAGGCCCTGAAAATTTCTTCTATATAATTATTCTTCACAAAAATTAATTCACCCTGCTTGCTGGAAGAATGTCATCTGTGCCCCCAGCCAGGATTCCCTGCTCCTATCATTCTCGTTATTCCTTTGTGTAATCAGTTTTCTGCAATTCTGTATTTCTGTTCTCTCACCAATTAAATGCATTAAAAGTATGTGTAGGCATTCAACCCTTGTAATACTTGCCTTGAAAATTTTGGTCATATCAGCACTGTCAGAAAACATTTTCCACTCTATGCCTCTGGCAAGAAAAAAAAAAAAAAGAGGAAATATCCTAAGTGTTGTGCCATCTTCAGAACTTTATTCTTGGAGTAAAAATCTTGTATCACCAACACATATCTGAAGAATGAAAACTTCTGCATAAAGTTCCTCATTGGTCATAAAGAACAAGAACAGTAGAAAGCATAACTTTCCTCTGTAACACTATGTAAGTGGATAAACTAATATCTTACCTGACCATTTCTGATGTATTAAAAAAAATTCTGAGTGTCTGTCAATATACTGCCATATAATGAGTATATAGGATTCCTCAAATCTCAGGTTTATATATTTTATGTTAAAAGGACCTGTCCTGCATTTGCCATGACACCTTCCTTCATCTTTTCTGATCCATTTCTCAGCAAAGGTTAAAAGAAAGAGTTTCTGCCTGGGCTCATGGCTTCTGACCCACACCACTCAGAAAGTAAGGGTGTCATATAAGGTAGTAATTTTCCCACAGAATCCAGTTCTGAACACTAAACTTGCTTTTAATGAACTTAACTTTTAAAAACAATTTTCTTGACATTGATATATCCATGTACTTAAACTACAGTGAAAATATTTCCGTATTTCCCAGTACTGATGTTTAATTTCTCTTTGAGACATCCTAACTGCATTTTTCTTTTCCTGATGCTGGGTGCCAGCCCTATATTGCCTAAGTTTCACACAGTGTGGTTGCATTCACTGTTTTAATCTTAAGTTACATACATTTTTTGTCACTCCATGTGTTTCTTATTCCCAAGCACCCACAGTAATACAGCTGCTCTTTTTGGCAGCTGGCAGTGCCCCCAAACCCCTTTGTTTTCTTCTTTGACACTGTTCTAGGTGTTTTCTTTTGGCACTAAAGTGAAAACAATTATAATCAGATGTAAAGTATAAAAAAACTCCAAAACATCTGTATATAAGCTATGTTCATATAAGGAATTACAAAATAATTTCAACCACAACCAGACAATGAATTTCCAAGACATGATTGGTGGTGGACCAGACATAGGTAAAGGCAGAGCTGACCACAGCACTTGTCTGAAAGCTCATCACACCTGCATCCAGGGCTGCCTGGCTTGACTTAGGAGGTTGAGCTATCTTCCTAAACCATTCTGAGCATTTCCTGACTGGCTAATGACCCACTGGAGGTTGTTGCTTTATGGTGGAAAATGTTAGGGAAAGGGCTGTGTTATACTTAATGCAATGCAAAGCAGATGGGTCTTCACTTTGGTGTCTCTGGTCCCACCTTGGGAGGGCATGAACCTGAAAAGCACAGTGCTCATTTTATCTCTCACACAAGAACGAAGAATGCAGCAAAACGCAGCACTGCCTTAACCTCTGGTTTGAGGATGTCTAGGTCTTTTAAAACCAATGCCCAAACACCTGAGGTATTCTGAGTGCAGAAGTCCTCAGTTCATATGTGCACTGGGCTGTGAGCATCAGTCTAGATCCAGGCTGGAAATCAAACTGCACCAAACAGGGCAGATAAACAGTTCTGTGCCTGTGTCTGTATCACCACTGCCTTGATTTACTGGGCTAAACAATCTAGGAGGTCTGTAATATGAGTTTCTGGTAGAAAGTTAATTACTATTTGCATGTAGGAAGGAACAGAAAAAAAAGTAATGAGTGAGTCTGAATCTCATTCAGTTTTCATAGGAGATCCTGCAAAAGAGGTTAAAAACATGTAGAACAGAAAAATATTTTCTTATAAGGCAAGGGTGCACACTCCATACATGCAATCCTTGTGATGTTTCTACAGAGTTGAGTGGTATATCAGGGTAGGAAAGAACTTCTACAAAATATGCTGTAGCAATATAAGTTTTCTATTTGACAACTTAATTAAGAGAAGAAGAGTTAGTGTAGGGCATGCAGAATTCATGATGAATCACACGTATTCATACAGATTTCATTTTAGTGTTTCAATTATACACATTGCTAACTGATGAACAGCAGCATAGAATTTTCTGGTAATAAATATGATATCTGTTGAAACTGATAACATCAGTTCAGTAATTACTGATCCATTATTGTCAGGCATCAGAAAAAAAAAGTGGAAGGATGCCCTAGTTATTAAAGTTTAGTGTCAACACTGAAGAAATAAGTGTGAGGGGTATTTATCTATAGGCACAATACTTAGCACAAGTCCAAAAGGTGACAAAGGGTGCATATGGATCCAACTAGGAGGCAAGGGAGAGTGGAATAATAGGAAGGAATAATAACTGGATAACCAGACTGAGGGTTGGGAGATTTGTGTTTGAGTCTCATGTCTATCACAGCTTTCCTGTGTCGTTTAAGGCAAGTTATTTCATCTCGTTATGCCTCAACTCCCTATCTGAAATATCAATAACATAATATGCAATACACCCCTCACCCAGAATTTTGTTGCAATTAACTCCTTCTCTTACATAATTGTCTTGCAATATTATGGGGAAGTATCAAATATGCTACCATAATATGAATAATTGCTAATCTGATTGTTCTTTCAAGTCATGGGGGAGTGGGGTAGGGGTAGGTGGGGAGGAATGCAGGAAGCAAATCCTTCCTATGTAGGCACTTAGAATTTGACTTGACACCTTGAGAGAAAAGGAGGCAAATTTCAGGTCAAGAATAATTTCTAAACCAGTGTTCTTAAAATGCCATTTTGCATCCAGACTGTCTAAGGCAAATTTCCTTTTTCTTTCTCCCAAATATGGTAAGAAGGAAGGCAATATCATCTCTGGCAGAGTTGACAGCAGACAGTGGTGGATGAGACTTTAGCTCCAAATTCAGCCAAATCCTTAGGTTTTGTTCCCAAAGAAAGGCTACTTTCTCTGCTACAGAAAATTAAAAATTTGCAAGAGTTGAGAACACTTGCAGATGCCAGGGGTCTTATATCACAGCAGGTTTTTTTCCCTTTTACAGTAGCAGCAGCTTGAAATCAAGTATAGATGTTTATTTCTCCAGTAACCTATCCAAAGTTACTTATACTATCATAAATACATACACATGAAATAGGCTTCTGCTATAATTGTCTTGAGTGTATTCATAATTACGTCTACCAGGATTACTGATCAAGAGCCTCTCCTGAGGGAACAGCTGGAAACGGCTCCTAGTGCAACTTTCTAAGGAACAATATCTACTTTACCTCCTCTTTGTCAGAGACCAATAGTGTGCAAAGCACCTGACTCCTATATTCCAAAAAAAATATCTTTTACAAATTCATGTGCCTTGATGAGAGGTGCTTTTTTTTCATCAGGTAAAGCACTAGGATGTTAAATGTATGGAACAACTCTAGTCAGACATTTTGTGTGTTATAAGAGCAACAAAAAATACATGCTTTGACACTACAGTGCACAAAATAATAGTAAGAGAGGGATGAAGAGGAAGATAAAGAAGCCTCTCCCTTTAACCTATAGGTTTACATCTTTTTTTGAAATCTACATAGAAGACATAGAAACAAAGGCCATGAAGAAGCAAGAGATTATTTCCGGAAAGGATTTAGGCAGAAAAAAACAGATAAGTATCAACACAAGATTTGAGCAAACTCTACCTGATATGGTAGACCATCATGCTCAGTCCAGTGCTATCATGGATGTCCACTGCTAAAGCTGTTCTCCTGTTTAACCCACGTTTGATTGTTACTATCAATTACTCCAGTTGTTCCAACTGAATATCTTTGTTTTTCTTTTTCTGTCTGGAAAATACTGACTTGTCAAAATGTAGATGATCCATGGGAACAGATGATTTTAATGAAGTTCTTATTGAAGCCAAGAAAACTGGAGCTCTGCCATTTTTTAAAACCTTACTCAGGAAGGTTTCTAAAATTATTCCACGTGACTTTCCGCCCTTTCACCTGATACACTGTTAAAGCAACCAAGTTCCCTCAAGTCCCAGGCCATGAACTAGCCATACCTGGAAACATAGGTACTCAAGATGTCACCTCAGGAGTTTGCCAAGGCTTGGGAAAGTTCAGGTAGAAATATTTTGAAATTATTTACAAAAAAACCAGATTTTTTTATTTTTGTTAAGCAGAGCTGTGGACATATTTAGGAAGACATTTTGAAAGTTTGTCTTTCACGTGATTTTTTTACTCTATTTTTTCTATTGAGTGCCTGACATCAGAGTATATTTCTTTGGTTTGTAGCTACCATTGCAAAGCCATTTAAATTGATCAATAAAAAATTGCACAAGCCCTGGTGACTTTCTCCTCAGATAAGATGGGTCTGTGAAAGAACTGACCTGTGGAGATGCCTTTGTCATTTCCTGTCTGTGGAAAGGCCTGCATGGCTAACTGAAACTAGACTCATATAGAAATTCAAGATAGGTACAGTTCAGAAAGATAAATCCTATTCATAAACATTAAAATCCTCTGAATTTAGAACAGATTAGGCATGCTACCTAGTCTAACTGGAAGACATAATCTATTATGTCTATATATAATAATATCTATAATAATGTCTATAATCTATATGTCTATAATCTATTATTTCTAATCAGTTGCCTAGTTTGATACTGTGTATTCAGAATATTACAAAGCAGAATCAGTAAACATGAAAGTTTGTATTCTGAATTTAGTTTTTTTTTCCTAGTGTCTGAAGTTACTACTCTATTTTCATGGCTTTTTAGTGTACCAAAATGGCAGCTATTTTCAGGTTCATCTAGGTATGGTTGCCACCTTTATCAAATGTCTATTTAGCACTGCTTGCTACCTTACCTTGTATTTATTGTCTCACCCTTATCCTGAAGCTTTTTTATGACTTTCCCCTGCCATTCCCATTGTAGCAAGTTACCCTGCAGTTTTCCCTTTTCTGTCTCCACCTTGAAGAAGGGATGTAAGTCTCCAGTTTTGACTCTTGTAACAACAGCTTTGTGACAGCAGCTGCTCATTTTGGTGCTGGAAAGTGGCTGTCAGAGGTTTAAAATTCTTCATTGTTTTCACATTCCCCTTTCTATGATGTTCATTGTACACAACCTCTGAAGTACACATGTGGTTTCTCTCTCCTCTTCCAAATGATTTGTAGTGTGCTGTAATCTACTGGAGGAAAAACCCTGAAATTCTGTTTTCATTCTGCCACTTCTTTTACAAGGAATATCCATAATAAGAAAATTTGTTTTCAGGCTTAGGGAGTCTGCAGGTCTTTAGATGTCTGAAAGGATTGCATACTTAAACTTTTTCCATTTTAGATAATTCACGTTCCAGCTTCCTTAGCTTCACCAGACAGATCTGTTTCTTTGAGCATGGAAAAATTGTCCTTAGCTGTTCTTTAAAATGTTAAACAAGATTTTGCTCTTTCAACAAAAGACACCACATTAATCAGTTTACAGAGGTGTAAAGTGTTTGTCAGAACACAATGCCAGCAACACAATTTTGTTTGACAACAATCTTAATAGCAAGGGCCCCTGGGATGGAAATGAGTAATCAAACAAAAATGGGGATGAAACTTTGAGAAGCTACTTCTTTCCTATGCATCTGCAGCGCAATGAGACCTCACACAAAGCGCTAGGAAATAAAACTGGCTTCTCTTTCAGAATCAGAAATCAGATGTATGCCACAGAAGTAGATACATTCCTCAATATGAGAAATGAAGTACAGGAAAATCAAGTCTTTGCCTAAATATGCCCACCTATAACCCGGTTGTCCCCAGATTATTGGCAATCACAGTGAGATTAAAACAAAATCAGTTTTGGAAATCACGTACAAAATCATGCACAAAAGTTACACTACTATGCATATTAGATATAGCAGAATCAAATCAATCCAATTTTAATGCCTTGTTACAGAATTAATTTTGTGCTTATGCCCATAGAGGAGTATTTCCATAACCCAAAGCATGAAAAAAGCTAAGAACATCTAATTTTCTCTCACCAGCTACTACATGGATGAGACAAAAGTTATTGAATAAAAGCTGCTCTTTTTTCCTAATAATTTGCCTTGCTTCTGTCCTCAGATCATCACTGACCCCATTACATTATCACAATCAGGCTGCACACCAAAATGAACTGATTGAAACACGACTCTCAGCAGAACTGGAACAGCCCCATAGTTTATTTTTTACTTTCATGTGTGTGAGATGGAGAGAGGGAGCAAGAAAGACCAATTGAACTTTAAACTTCCTGATAAGCTGTATTGTGGGAAAGTGCCAGTTTTAGGTTTACATGAAGGACCTACCTCTGAGAATGCCTTTTTAGCATGTGAAAAAACCAGAATCATCCCAGGAAGTCTCCAAAACATTGAAGCACTGAGAGAATTTGTATAAAAATAAACACTGGATTATTTCAGTACTACTCCCTTGAGAAAATGAGACCAAATTACTCAGAGCTACTAACATAATCTTGAGAGAGAAAGAGAAATTAGCAACTAATGCCAGGGCTTCTTTTTTTTTTTTTTTTTTTTTTGTTTGGGGTTTTTTCTCTGTCTTCTTAGTGTAAAGTAATACTTGGAAGAGGCAGCAAAGGCAGGTTAAGCTTGTGATTTGAAATAAGCTCCAAGCTGGAGGACAGCAAACCAAGCAAGGATTGTTTTTAAAAGTTATAAACTGGAATTCACAAAAACATGAGAGCTTGGAAAGCATCTAGTGACAGACACAATCCAAAAGCAGAAACGTTCTGGTCTCTAGAGATCAAGGGATTTTTTTTTGCTTTTTGTCAAGCATTTTTCTCAGGTGAAATTAAGACATGGAAGACACAAAGAGTGATACTGGGTCCCATGCCACTGTAAAAGGTCTTTCTAAACCTAGTCAGAAAAGTCCTTCATTTCATGGAAAAGTAATTATTCTGTCTTTTCACTGGAAGGGTTTAGAATCCCATATTGTGAAAAAACCCCACACTTTATTCAGCATTGATCCTGGTAAATTACGGTAAGAAAACACATAAGATGTTGTGATTTCAGTTATCTACTGGTGATCTCTAAAAATCAAGTGAAGGATGTGTAAAGCATGGAGCAGGAAGTCTGAAGCAGGATGATCTGAAGCCATGATTCTAAAAATTTATGTATAAGATAGGAATTAGAATGAAGGCATCTTCTCCACAGTTATGAACTATTCCACAACACTGATCAAAGCTGAGCAATTCTTTCTTTGGAGTCCAGGATATCCCTCTGGCTGTCTCGAGACCCATGCAGGGGGCTTGGAGATCTTGGCATAAAGTCAAAAACACCTGTGGCTTCGATTTTAGCCCGTGGGAAAAGCTGCCAACTCTGTATGAGGAATTACAAGCCTCAACGGTTTGAGTAGCATGGAAGTTAAATTAACACAGGGTGAAAAGGTAGAATTTTGGGGTTTTTAGAATGGGGTCCAAGGGGACAAGATGGAGGAATTTGAGCGTGTCCTGACCCTCTTTTCCTTCTTCTTGTCCTGCATGTCTTGGTATGATGGTGAAACTTTTCGATGGGTTTAAGGTAAAGACACACTGTCCAACATAAATTATAGATATCGGCACAATATTGTAAACATAGTACACATAGTTTTTAGTATAAAATATAAACACGGCCCTGGAGGGCAGACAGAATGCCATGGCAGACGTGCTGAAGAGAACTCAGCAGGTCAAAGAAAGAATGTTACAGGTAAGGAAATATAAACAACCTTGAGAAGCCAATCCCATGCATTTCAGACTCTTTCTTTGGCTGCATGGTCTGGGAGAAGAAGGACTTTTACAATCCTGGGGTCACCTCGACACCATGGACCCCAAGAGTCTTTCATGGAAAATGTGCATCAAAACCCTTCTGAGAGGGTTTGTATTGACTCAGAGGAGAGAACAAGCTGGTATTATGCAGAATTCAGAGCACTGCTCCAAAGCAGAGACTTTATTAATGGTCTGACACTTGAGGTATGAGTTTCAGCTTTTAACTTAATGTTGCTCCCTGGCATGGCACTAGGAAGATCAGGAAGAGAGTATAATGCAATAAAAAAAAAAAAGACAAACAAACAGAAAGAAGGTGTTATGTCTGCTGTCTTGGCTGACTCTGTATTCAACAGCCAAAAAGAGTTTCAGTAATCTGAGCTGGAAAGCCAGGATTTCTATCTGGACATGTAACAAACCCCTGCTTCCCTGGAATGAAACACAGATGGGATCCCTCAGCAAGCATTGAAAAAGCAATGCAGAAGTAGACACTGCTACAACCCTTTGGCAAAACTTCCAGGCAACCCAAGAGAGAAGGTAAACAGATTTTGATCCTTTTGCTATCATACTGGCCAACAAAAGATGAATGAAAGAATCTCCAGTATGAACTAATAGAAAGCAAAGAAATGTCTTCACAACAGGGAGAAAAGGAACACCTTCAGAAGCAGAAGGAAAAATATATATGTTTTTAGCTTCACTGTCCAATCAAGTTATTAAAATCCTTGAAAAATCACCATAAAACTGTCTATCTACAGTGAAAATTTAATGGCATTAAGAACATCATTAATAACAAATGTCTGTTTAATTACTCTTGCTAAGATTAAAAAGGTCATTATTCTTGTAACACAAGAAATCTATTAGCTGAAAAGTCTGTTTAATGCCAAATGAACCACCCTTAAAGGCACAGAGTTTATTATTTGTAGATACTTCTGACATTCAGGCATTTGTGTTGCTTGAAGGAGTACTACCCAGCTGGGCTGAAGGTCATGCTGTGACAATGAGGAAGTGCTGCTACATTTGAGAAGATCAGATGAAGCTATTTGATAGAAGACATTTGATAACAGTGACTCTCATTTAGAACCCACTTTTTAAAATGCACGAGCATAATAGGGTTCTCAGAAGTAACTAAATCACAACCTTTCATCTAAATGAAGAAAAAAATAAATTCTTCTGAAAGATGGATATATTACCCAGCAAATTTTGGAAACACTGACCCATAATCATCAGCTTTTTCTTGTCATGTGCTGAAAGGGACTTGCAACAACACTATAAACCCTAATGCTTATGGATTATGCAATGTGCACCTTCTGTAACCAGATCCTTAGGACAATAAAGACACCTGTTTTCCTTGTTATTCAAGAGAGGAAAATATAGCTAATGCCATAGTGCCTGGATCTATGTATCGGTCTGTCTGATATCAACTTTTTAGTGGTAGTAAATAATGTGTATTCCATCTGTGGAACTGAATGTAGTTGTATAAACAATCCCATACTTCTGCAGCTGCAGAAGTAATTACATCCTTCTAAAGACTGAAACACTGAACTTCTGGAGTCCAGGGCTAGCAGAAGATCTGATCTGTGGCAGAAGGAAAGGTAAATGTATTTCCTACCTCTAAGCTCTATGGCTGGTGTGGAAGGTTATAGAAAAAAGTTATTGCAGTTCACAGCAATAGCAAAGAGAGATGTTTTTAGCAGGGTAATTCATTCTGAGAGCAAGAGTAACCCTCAGTTTATGTGCCCCTCAACTGGCTCACCTCCGCATCATACATGCTCTGAAATCACAGCAACAAGGAGGGAGACATGCCAGAACAGCAGTAAGAAGTGTAGTTGTCAGAAAAGATACTCAAGTATCCATACCTCAAAAAAAAAAAAAAAAAAAAAAGTCGAAAAAGGCTCTCTGCTCAGCCCTTTTCACTAACCAGGCGCTACACACCAATGTCTGTTAAATATCTTTTCTATTTTAAAACAGTTCAATTAACTCTCCATTGAAATACAGTTTTAAGGCCGGATTGAGGGGTGTTAGAAAATATAAAGCAGCATTATACAGTCAAGATTTGTTGAATGCTGTATTTGTCTTTGAGGCAAGGGCAGTCAGTGACTTACCCTCTTTCACTCATTTCCCTAGAAAATAACAACAATCATAGATGCAGTTGTTATTGATGTGATGGAAACAGGAAACCATGAAGAGTTCTTCCACTACTTGATGCAACACCAGGATGACAAATTGAGAATGACTATCACATTATTAAAACAACAGATGTATGCCAGATCTTAAGAATAATTCAGAGCCACCAGACCTACTTCTTGGGCATATTTGCTCTGTTTTTCTGCTTCTTACAGAGACATCTACTGATACCAGAAGTTCAGTCTCTGTGTTGTTTTTTATGCTGTTTTAACACTTGAGCCTTTTGCTTTGTGTTATATCACTCCCATTTCATGTCCATTTGGAGATGATTCCATTTTTCCCATCATGCTGCCAAGGGACTTTTACTACAGTGGGATGTAAATAGTTCCCTCTGAAAAAAACCCAACTTGTGATGATAACACATCATTGATTAGCAGTTACAGCTCAGGGATACACCTCCCACGTGACACATTGGATGCCTCTACATAGTGAAAGCATGAGTTGATGTTATGAGGAAGTAGATGTCAGGGAACCCAAGTAGTAATTTGGAAAACTACTAAATTTGATTCCTAAATAGAAATCTATCTGCCACACCCTACTTACAGATGATCAAAAGCTTTGTTTTGCAGTCACTTTCCAGCAACATATAAAAGCACCTCCTTCACACCAGGCACCAATATATGAGTACCTACCACAAAGTCAAAAACACACGCTAAAAGAGCTTTTTATAAGAACTTTTGTCCCATTTCTAGGTCATGTGAGAAGGTACACTAATTCAGTGTCAAAAGGAGTAATATTGTCAGTCAGTAATTCTGTTAATACAAATAACGGTATGTACTTTTATTAGAAAAGATTTTTTCACATTTAATTTTGCAGTCAAGCAACTGGTTTGTTCTGTTTAGCTTTGCATATGGATAGCAGATGGATTAAAACAAGAACCGTAAGTTTGGTAAGAAAGGAGTTGTGGGTTCAAGAAGGAAGAACAGAGGGCATAAACTATTTTCTTTCTTCCTTAGTTTTCAATGCTTTGCTCAACTTCTTAAGCTTTTAATAGTTAGCTTTGAAATACCATATTCATTTAGATATAGCTTGTTTATCTGAGAAATTTTACATCAGAAGCAAGAATTAGAATTGCCAAAGAGCAGTGTAAGAAACAAAATCACTACAGATTAACTGTAGTGATTATCTGCTTTCTGAAATAGGTAAGGAACTCACAATAAGCCTTGAAGTGTCTATCATTGAACAGGGTTGTCAGGAATGCTGGTGTATTTCTTAGTCCCAAGTGAATGGGTAGATTGTCTAGGCTTCCAGTTTAATTTTTAGAGCTTAAACCTGAATATGATTAGTAGACATAAAATCCAACCACATTCTTGTTAACATCATCAGTCAACAGTCTGATATATATGCAAGCATAATATACAAGAGATAATGACAGAAATGAAAAATAATTATATGTGTATATGATTGCTACATTCTTTTCCTTAAGAGCAATATGATTACCATACACATCCAGCTATCATACACTCTAGGTTAAATTAAGCCATGGTAAAAATACAACCAGTTTGAATTATATCACCCAGGAGTCACTTTGACCCATCACATGCCAATTTTATCCCTGAAAATCAATACTTTTCTTTTTCAAGGTAAATAGCCTTTTCTAAAATTAGTTTTATAAAAATGGGGTTTGTTTGTTTTTTCAAGAAAATTACATATTTTCAGAGTTCCTGGACTACTTATGCCATTACAAGTTACATCTGTTTTTCTCCACTGGTGCTGTCCAAGCCAGTTTAAAAGGTAAAGCTAATCCAGAGCAAGCCAAAGATCTGACTAAATTCTATAAGCTAAGGAACAGCCAAGCCACAGAAAATATTTAGGCATGAGGCTCCTGCCCACAGCCCAGCACAGCAATCCCCAGGAATGCACTGCAATTGCTCTACAATCTACAGCTGGATCCTGGCTGCAGCCTCCATGGCTGAAGCATGGGTTTCTTCCCATTCCTGTCCAGGACAGCCCCAAGACAGAAGCTGTTGTTGGATTTGGGTGTCTCCCCTTTTTCCCTTCACCTCACAGTGGCTGTTTATCACCTCTGGTGGTAATCAGCCACTTTGAGGTGAGGGGGTGAAGGGGTAAAGGGGACTTTTCCCCTTCCTGACTTAGACAGGAAGATGGACAAACTTCCTGATGTTTGAGGATCTGCAAACACTCACTCTTCCTTCTTTTCAAAAATAACTCAGGTCCACAGGTGCTTCTCCTTGCAAAGTCAAACACCTGACCAGGCAGCATGATTTTGTCTGCTTATTTGTTTGTTATTAAGGGAAAGAGTGAGATGTGTATTCCACATTGTAAAAGCTGGGTTGGCAGAAGGGGTTTATCTGGATACGAAGTGTCTAACCATAACTCTGACTCATTTCTTTATTATATTTTTTCTCTGTCTTTGCCCTTTTTGATTTCACTGTCTACAGGATAACTCAAATCCTAAAAGTGCATCTGAGCTTGCTAAGCAAAAATCTGTCCCCAGAAGAGTTGCAGAGAAGGGACATGAAAACCACCAATGTTGCCATAGGAGCAGAGCAGTATTCATTGTAAAATATTATTTTACCTCACTGCAAGAATCTCTGGCTAAGGGTAATTGAACATTCACCATGAAAAATAGTCATGTAACTGAAATAAAGATTCTTACTTCTGTCTCTCCTTTCTGTAGCTGTAGCATTTGAACATATATTCTTCTTATATTCCCTCTTCAAAAAGCAGATCAGATGCAGGCAATGTTGAGAAAAACAATGAAATGTTTTACCAGGAAAAGGTACACATTGAAGTGGTGGGAAGAATCAATTTATTGAATAATTGTGCTTATGGTTCCCATAAGTCTCAGCCACCCACTCAAGTTACTTGTGTATGTGTATGTATACAGATGCACCACAGAGGACAAACTTCCCTGCTCCACAAGGCAGCTGAGAGTAAAAGTGGGAAAGACTTAACCCTTCTGTAAATCTTATGTCTTGGACAGACACATGTCTGAGAAAATTTCCCTAAAGTGACCACACACTTGTATCCTTAAGTTTGGTGAGTCTGTTCCCCTTTGGTGAGTACCGATGCCTCCCCTTCAGGAACGCTTTTTCTTCTCACCCTCCCCAAATGTCTTAGCAGGGCTCTTCTGCCATAGCTTGCTTCCAAAAATGATCAGAAACTACAATTATTTATATTAACATTTCAGCAATGACATTTACTGCCTATCTAAAAGGAAGATTACAGGGCTAGGACTGATAATTTTTTTTTTACTTTTTTAAATTTTATAATAAATTGCCAATCAGGATTACAGAAAAAAAATAACAATTGCAAAATCCTACTACTCACATATGTCTTTTATCACATTTTCACTGACTTACTTACCCGGCACATGCCGAGTTTTGCCTTGTACTAGTAGCCTTCTTGGTCATTATCAATTTCATGTAATTTACAAAGGAAAATTATGTTCTTTGATTCTTGTTTGTAATTTGAGAAAATTGCAAACTAGTTATTCCTAAAGAGGAATATTTTTCATTTGAGAAAGGAAGAACCAGTGGATTTTGCCTTAAAATGTCTGATCCTTGCTTTGTTAAGACAGATGTGTCCTATTATCTAGGAAGAAAACAATAGCAAATCTGAAGACCATGCAGTCTAAGCATATTTTTTCTTGCCATTTGAGGAAATACCTGGTGAAATAGAGATGAAGGAAAACCAATTCAAATTTTAGGTGCATTTTAAAAATATGTGTCCCTTTAACATGTAAGTTTTTTCATGTTCCAAATAGCTTGCTTACATTTTAATCTTCTTTAAACTAGTTGTTCTTAACCTTTTTAAAGATTAGTTAAAATAGTATCAATAGTTTCAAGTTAAGCCTAAATTTATATGAAACACCTTCTGTTCCCATTGCATTCCAGGTTGGTAGTTTGTTGTTTTAGTTTGGCTTTTTTTAATTAAGGAGGTTCTAGCAGTCATTTTTGACTGCTGTAGCATCTCTGCAAATCCTTTCTTCAGCTCTACTACAATGAGTTGGTTCATTTTTGTCATTCAGATCTTTGCTTTTTTAATATAATCTTATAAATTTATTATGGCAATGCATTCATATCTTTAAGCTTAATCTGAAACTTCAATAACAAGCAGGAGATTGAATAAATTAATAGAAAGGAACCCAGATAAAAATTAAAATACTGTTCTGTCGTTGCCCACATAAACTATTAGGGATACTGACAGGATAGTATTTTAACTTTGTCCTCTTTTGAGTTGCTTTCTCCACCCCACTTCACTCTTCCATCTTCAGATTGTTAGCAAAGCTTCTGATTAAGCACAGGTACAGGGTATCATACATAACATGACCTGGATATCTTTAAAAAGCAGAAGAAGCAGTGACACCAGTTAAAAATCACTGTGTCTCAACCAAGAAGAAAGGATCTTTTCTTTCATTAATTAGGTACCAAGTGATCCCCACAGAAAAAACACTCTTACTGTCTAAATAATGATAAAAAACAGTGTCTTTTAACCCTTGCTGTCCACCTATCCATGATTTATAGTTATATTATGTGACCAATTGCTTTTTCATGCTCATGCAAAATCTATTTGCGACCTGTCCAGCAAGCCTCTCTAAAACCATTAGTTCAGAAGTACTTTCAGCCCACAAGCAAGAATCAGCATTCTGTTGGATTTTTTTAACTTGTAGGCATGACTGTTTTCTCTTTCCCTCAGTTAAGGAAGAAGAAAGCAAGTATTTTTTCAGTTTTCTTATTTATTGCGTATCCAGGTAACAAACTACTTAAAATCAAGCAAACAAAACTTGATAATTGGCCCCCATCCTCATCTGAGCTGCAGAAGGATGTAACCATGGCAATATGTAGTTTAAAGAAGACCATTTAATGTACCTTTCAGGATTTAAGCTTGTCGTAGTCTATCCATCCCTAGGTAGAATTATCACTCTAGAAGCAGTTTGTTCTTTATTTTAAATGATGGTTAAAGCTGGGGGCAGAAATAATCCTGACATGTTCTGGGGTGGAGGGAAGAAGTAATGAGGGTGATATGGATGCACACACAAAAAGTAAAACAAAACAAAAAAACCCAAAGTTCCCCCACAACAAGGAACAGACAGGGACACTGCAAAATTAAGGAAGAGTTAAACCCAGCAGGTTGTCAAAAAGTTTACCAGCAAGTGTGTCTTCTCTTAAGAAGTGTGGAACAGCCCTAAGGTCCACCATTACTTTCCTTGCTGTAGGTAATTCTTATTGTAAATTTGTGCATATATATCAATAAAGAAATACATCTTTGGAAAGAATTAAGGCAATAGACCACAAAACAACAGACCCATTGTAGTGCTTTGACACTGGCCAAACACAAGACACCCAAGAAAACCATTCACTCCTGGGCAGAGGAGAGGGAAAAAAATTAATGAAGGGTTCATGAGTTGAGATGAGAACTGGGAGAAAACACTCCAAGAGGGAAAAACAGGTTCAAATGTATATAAAGTAATTTTATTATTAACAGTCAGAGGAGGATAATGAAAAGTAAAATAACCCTTTAAAACTTTTTTTTTCCCTAGCCTCTCCCTTCTTCCCACTGATAGCACAGGTAGACACAGCATGGGAGTTTTGGTCAGTTCATCACTCGAATTCTGTTTGCTCAGGGAGAGGAGTCCTTCCTCTGCTATGCTGTGGGGTCCCTCCCATAGAAAAGAGCTCGACAGCGCCGCATGAACTTCTCCAGCTTGGCTCTAATTTCACGAGCAGCAGTCCTGTCAAAACTGCTACAACATGAATCTTTGCCATGGGCAAGCAGTCTTCCCAAAACTGCTTCTTTGTGAGTCACTTATCCACGGTGTGCATTCCCAGGCTTTATTTTGGAAGCAAGGGCTCTCGCTCTCTATCCCTGGCAGCAGGCGCTCTCTCTCTCTCTCTCTATTTGGTTCTCCCACTAGATTACAGCTTTCTACAGCACCACCCACTCTGGCATGAGCCACTTTTCACGTGGGCTCTGCATCCTCTGTAGACTTCATGGGCTGCAGAGGGACAGCTGCTTCACCATAGTCCTCACCACAGCTTGAAGATGAGTCTCGACTCCGACCCTTGGAATGCTTCTCCCCCCTCCTTCTGTGGTGCTGCTATGTTGTTCTCCCTAGCATGTCCTCACTTCCTCCTCTTCTCAGACTAGAAGAAAAATTGCTGCATGTCGGTACCATTGCCAACAAGTTCTAGCAATTCAAAAATTCTTCCAGGATCCTTCAGGACCAAGAAGTTGATCTCCTCTAGGCTGCATGTTGGGGAATCAATTGCCATGCCTCCACCACCAGCAGGCAGCCCCACCACCATTGCGAGCGCAGCAACGGCCGCTGGCACTGGCACTATTTAACATTTCTCTTCAAGCTGGGCACTGGGAAGGTGAAGCCACTGCCACCCCTGCCCTCCTGCCCATGGCACAGCTGTGGCCAGGTAGGCAAGGCTCGCCATGGGCTGTGCTGAGGTGGCAGTGGCCACGGTGGTGCACCACCATGGGCTGAGATGGCCCCGACAATGGCACCTCTTCACCCCTGGAAAAAACTGTGCCTGTGCTGTTTTGATTTTCTTCTTAAATGTGTCATGACAGAGACATTACCAGCCTCTCTAACTGGACCAGCAGCATGTCCATCTTTAGAGCCATCAGAGATTGGGACTGTTGGATTTGGAGGAAGCTTCTAGTAGCTTCTCACAGAAGCTACTTCTGTGACCCTCCCCTGCTACCAAAACACCAGGCTGTGCCAAATCAACACACCCTCATTTGTTACATGGTAATTTGTTTTTTTATTATGGGGATTCAGGATTTAATAAAACTAAGTCAATTGAATATTTTTTCCCACTACATGTTTTCTAGTTTTTTTTTCTATCTGTGTAATCTAGCCATCCTTGTATGTACACAGCTAATGCTTCTGTAACATTACTGTGTTCATATAGCCCTGCATATAATTTTGCTTTCTCCTTATATTTCGCTAGTTAAATTTTATTTTTTAATGTAATTAAGAGTTGGTCTTAAAATCCATTCTGCTAATGCTGGTTTTCAGTTTTCCTTTTGAAGCAGAAACTACAAACATAACAGATTTTAGCTCTTTATGTAAGAAAAGTCACATTGTTTAACCAGAGCCTGATTAATCATATTAACTGACATGAGAATAAGTAGTTTCTCTGAAGAGAAGAGGTAATGGGCTACACAAGACAATGCTCAGAAATTTCTTGACATGGAAATCTAAGGGAGGAATATGTATTCTGATTTTAAAATAATTAGATTTGAACCGGAACTAAAATAGCCTGAGTCAGAATGAAATATATTCCTGCATTCTCATATTCTGTTAGTCCCTCGAGCATACAAACAGGGAAACATTAATGGAGGCAGCTCTATTATTGACTAGAATATGTGTCATGGAAACCTACATTCCAGAGTGTATAATGCCATAAAACATAACATACACAGGAACACTTCCTTCTAACTGTGCAGTAATCAGAGCTAGTGCTTTTCACTCATAGTACACACTGTTAGCACATTCCATGTCTCCTTTTCTTTCTATTCTTTTTTCTTTTTGCAACACTTACTACTGTAGGTGTCCTGTGCATCTTTCTTAAAAACACCAGTTTAAAATCAAAAAGAAATTAATGGAAAGACAATTACAATATTCAAAGGTGATCTACAGTCAAGTCCGAGTTTTACATGGATAAGATTAGATTTTAGGCTTGCAGGAGTAAGTATGCTTGTTATTAGTTCTCTAACTTCAAGGAGCAACCAAAAATAGACCATCAAGTTAGATTATAATTACTGCTTCTACCAATCTTACTGTCATCACTATTGCTGCTACTGTTACTACTGTTACTAATTTTTTTTCAAAGAATAAGTAGGATTTTATTAATCAGCAAATAAATATTTCTTGCTACTTAATTTTATCCTCAGAGAATTTTGCATCTTGCACACTTTGATAGAAATATAAGCTCATTAACAGAATATTTTTTAACCAGACCATTATGACTTAATTTTGAATCAAAGCTCATTAAAACAATTATAATCAAATGTTTCATTTTCTTTTTCCCTTGTGAGGAACAGCTGAAAAGGTTATGTTTGTTTTTCTTTATCTGAATCTCTAGGGTTATATAAACAGAATATATGGACCTGGTTTTACTTCTTTTTTTTTTCCATTTAAGGGTTTGCTCAGCAGAGTATGCATGGATGCTGTTACTGGGATCCAAGAAGAGTTGTAACATGAGTTGCAACCCAGGCCACACTCAAATCAGATATAGTTTTCATCTTTGTGCCCAACAATGCTGCTTCACTACCAAAGGTTCCAAGAGGGGACATCTCTTGATGCTACATCATTTGAGAGTAAGCACATCAGGGATAGGTCTGCCTTTCCTTGCCTTGCTCCACTTGCAGGAACCTGCACCCTGTGAGCTGGAGGAAAGGGTAAGATGGAACAGGTGAGAAGAACTGCCCCACTCCTATCTTAGATCAAGTAGTTCATCATTCAAGACAAGAATGATCAATTAAGAGACAATGTATGCTCAAAACCCAGTAAATCATTGTAACAATAAATTTAGCAGTAATGAACCTTTCTCTCACAAAGCATTACTTTCATATGGAAAATGGTAAATTTTTTCTTTTGAAATAGCTAACAATTACACATCATCTGCAAACCAGATCGACACTTAGCTATAATCCAGAATCACTTACTTCACATTAAACATTCTTTTTTTTTCAGTAATGAGATTAAAACCAGAAAGTTGAAAAGGGGATAGTAGCTGAAAGCTCCACGTTTGTTCAGACTTCCCCGTTTCTGTTGAAAATAACGTTTGCTATCCTAATATCACAGAAAGTCTTTACCTGCTCAGTGTAACTACAGTTTCCATGCAACAAAAAAAAAAAGGTAACACAAGACAGATGATGTGCAAAGCTCTAAAAGGACAAGGAATAAGTAACAAAAATATATATCTTTTTTTTTAAAAAGTCAGCTTTAATGCACAGTTTTTCAACTGCTCATCGACCTGGAATTCTATGTCTAATTTTAAGGGAAGAGACAATACAATATATAAGGCCATATCTTAAAGTAAATAATACTTAAGCACTTTATAGAAGCAAACTTCTTGGTAAATATGCATTTCTGGCAACCATATTACCTAGTGGTTAGGATGATCTCTTGGATTTATGGATTAAAGCCAACTGTTTCTGGAGTGAAAGGAGAGAGCCTGCTGCTCATCTCTTCTACCTCAGCACAAGACAAAGAGGTGACAATCTCAAAGGTTTTTCCACACCATGAAGGCCTGAGTTGTTCAGCCAGTCTCCCAGACCTATTAATCATCCTTTTCTTTTTTTCAATTTATGGATCATTTCCTAGGTTGTGAGTTTTTTCATGACATCATAGTAATAAGTAGGAATGGCTTTCACAAAATCTTCTGCACTAGTATATTAGAGATCATTTACTCTAAGTATATATATGTATATCCATGGTTCCCTATTTTACTTCTTTTAACTTAACATAAATGCTATCTAACCACATTGCTAGCTCAAGCAGGAAGATCACTGTCATTTTTATTTTTTCTTTATCTCTTTTTTTTTCTTTTTCTTCTTTTTCTTAATAATTTTTCTTTTTTTCTGTCCATTCTTTTTTTTCTTTTTCTTTATTTTTTTTTTCCTTTCTCCTTTCTGCTCCAGGCTCTAACAAGATCAAAAAATTTCCAAACCACAGATGAAAGATTGATTTACACATGAATGTGTGTGGGAAATCTCCTTGCACAGTAATGGACATGAGAGTTCTGCTCTTTCTGGGGTGCAACAGACCTGTCTGCTTTTCTGTCAAGAGATCTTCCATTAATGACAGATGTGAACCAGGTGGGCCAGCAACAATATTTTAAAGGATGGCACATAAGAATTAGATAATGCGTCATGTCTAAGGATCCAGCTAATTCTTTAAAATAAACTAGAATAATAGAAAAATTAATAGAGGGGACAGTTGCAGTTATAGTTCATTTTTAAGACTGTTTCCAAATGCTGACCTCTAAACCAATGGACATTAGATTTATTTCAATTTTATAGCAGTTTAACTTTCAGGATAGAACTGTCAATCATCCCTAGTCAATTGTCAGGAGTGAGGTACAGAAGAACAGGAGGGCAAGGTACAGAAGGAAGCAAAGCAAGAAATATCCTGCAGTTTCCAGACTTTGGCAATTCCTAATTAAAAAGTTTTTTCCCAAGAGACAAGATATGGACATTGCATTGTGTGAGGGAGTAAGTGAATTTTTTTTAACTCTGTTATTTAGGAAGGCCAAGCATGACCCTTGTGTCAAATCTGTCCTGCATCTGGGGTATTTTGCAGTAGTCCAAAGAAGAATTGCTTCTTTCAGGACAGTGCTACTCTGTCCATACTTCTCCAGCTCCCAGACCACAGCTCCCAGACCACAGCTGTAGTCTTTGCACCCTACTCACCAGAAATCAAGTGTATTCAAGACCCTTTTGCCTACATAAAGATGATATTTTCCTCATCACAATGATATTTTTCTGGAGGATCCCAATTTTCTTTGAGAAAGAGTATTTATTTAAACATTTTTTTTATTGTTGTTGAGTTTGTTGTTGTTAACTAGTTGTTTTAAGGACAGCAGCAGATTAAAAAGCAGTGACCTATTCATGGATGCTGAGATCATTTAAACACAGGCAATATGGCCAAACACAGACATTCCAAAGTCATGAATCAGGCCTCATAAATCATGAGATAGCCTCAAGATAATGATTAAAAAAAAAAGAGTGCTGGTTTCTCTCCATTATCTTCTGACTTTGTCATCTTTTAAGGTATACATTAGATCAAACTTTCAAATTCTTCTCATCTAACATGAGCAGTATGTATTTCTTTTTAAGGAAAACTGATGTGATAATACTAAACGATGTGCAGAAGTTTAGTTTTCAAGAAAAACATCAAATATGACCTCTCTTGCGATAATATCACAAGATCTAGAAACAAACGAATAGTGTATATACATTGCAATATTCTTTTCCAGTCACTTTTATAAGACTTAAACATTTTATATACTAGCTGTGCTTTAATTAAAACCAGTTACTTACTTTTGTTTGTAATAGCTGAAACAATTCAGCACTTAAAAAGAAAGGAAAAAAAATAGAAGAAGCTATCTGGATGGGTTTCTAATAGTGGGTGTAAATCCAGTCATAATCAAGATTTATTTGTACACATAATTTCAGTGGGAAAATATAGCCTCCAAAATGTGCATTTAGTTAAGTGTCATACCAAACCTTTTTAATCTTTCTGTTAAACCTGGCTAGTGTCTATGTACTTTGTAAGTCAAACATAACAAGATCATAATCATAAATAATTTCTATTTATCATGAAAAGCTGATTTTAGTGTCAATCAATGGGGGTTGGTACTTGTAAATGCTTAAAGGTAAAAGCAACTTTATTATTACAGATAAATCCACAGTAGAATATTAATTTATGAACCCTCTTCAGACTTCAGGCAGCATTTTTTCCTCTCATCTGAATTCCTGAATAATGCATTAGAAGACCAAAATTTCAGAAGAATTTGTTTGAGATTTCTTCTTTTGCTTCATTGCAGTGCTCAATGTGCAATGCATCATCCAAACATATTCTAGAAATTAGCGTCTGCACGCCATTATGCATTCAGACATTTATAGCAGAATGATAAACCTGTCTGTACCTCAGGGAGTTGGATTTATAAATCAAGGCTTCCTGTAAAAAGATTATATTCCTATTTGAAATTATTTGGATTCTGAATCTTCCTTCCATATCTCATTGTAGTATACATCAGAAAAAGAAAGGAGAATGGAATTAAAGTGGAGGAAAAGTGGGGTATTATTAGAGGCAAAATGTGTTACTACTTCATTTTGATTTTCTAAAAGAAAACTGAGATTCTGAAGGTTTAGGGTTGAATACTTCTCTATTATGGAGCTTATTAAAACAAAACAAAACAAAAAAACCCCCACCAAACAACAACAAGAACAACAAGAACAATAAGAAGAAGAACAACAAGAACAACAAGAACAACAACAAAGAGAAAAAATACCAGAAAAACCTCTCATTTCTTAATCTACTTTTGAAATTTAGCTGCTTCTGCAATACCAGAAAACCTCTGAAGTCTTTCATGGATTTATCATCACAGAATTCCTCTGAGGGAGAAATATGCTGTTATCACTATTTTAGATATCAGATCTTAAAGCACAACTCCTCAGGTCTCTCAGGTGAGCTCTGACACAGCCAGGGATTGAGCCAGTGTCTCCCAAACCAAAGGTCACACAGGAGATGGGGAAATTAGAAATGCAGTCACAGAATCACCACTCAGAATATTCTGAGTTGGAAAGAATCCACAAAGATTACTGAGTTCAACTCTGAGTGAGTGGTCCACAGGAAAGAATCCCTTTTCAGCAGCCAGGACGCAGTGGGTCAGGACACACTCTCATTAGCAATAAGGATTTGGATGGGACATTTGTGGTGTGAATATCCTCAAGGCTCCAAGTACAGTGCTCTAGGTGCCATGTCATCTGTCTCATAGGTAAAATGCTTCAGCTGAGCTCAGAATTTCACTACCTTAGTAAACACGGTGAGAAATTAGTCTGCTAATGTGTGAGGAGCAGAAATTTGAATTACACAGGGGACTTTCGCTTATGACCATTCCCATGTCTTCTTCCACCCCACATCAAGTATTCCCCTCAAACCTCAATGGGACCTTTTTGAGATGTCTGTATTGCAAATTTTGATCAATATAACAACAATGGTCACACAAAACCAGGTGAATAGATGTGCAACAAGGTCTTATTTTTCTTGAAAAAGAAAAGTTTTTCTCTGTGATGTCAAGTGAGCGTAACATCCTCTAAAAAATTTGGTATACCTTAAATTAAGAAACCAGTATACATAGCAGGGTTCATTAGGATGAGAATTTCAATAAGAAATATTAAAACTAAAAGTAATTAAGAAATATAAGAAATTGGATGGAGAATGTGAAGTCATCTATGGTTTTCTGCTTATGTGTTGTAGTAATTGACTTCATGTTATTTATGCCTGTTAATTTAATAACTGACGGTTCCTCAGCAGGCATGCCTTTCCTCTGACAATCTGCCACAAAATACTTTGTTTATTGTATCCTCTGTACATTCAATATCTGAATGAAGACATCAGGATGGAGATGAATGAAAATTTTGGAGGTAGGTGAATCTCAAAAGTCACCTCCCTTAGTCATTAACACTGGAATGTAATGTGAACTGCAAATTTTCTTAATTTTGTTATTTAAAATTCTGCAACAGAATTCCAGACCTCAGAATTAAAAAACGCACTAAGCTAAACCGATGAAATCTTGTTCTTGCAGGTCAAATCACTTAGTCCAGTAAATGGCCTGAGATCCTATTAAAACAGTAGAGTTAAGTGTTTGGGTTCTTTAATTTATACCACAAGTCATACCTACAGTGATTTCAGTATCTACACATTACCTTCTTTAAAGCCACAATGACTTATCATCTATATATCAACTGTATTTTATTAACTGAAAGAAACAGACCTCTCTAGGGCTGAAACCACTCCTGAGAGCCACAGTTTGCATCTACCTTGAAATTGAAAGGTTTCATGGCTCTGCAAACCACCAAAGGACACCACTATATGTGTTCATATGACACTAGAACCTCACCTGAAAAAAATATTTTCACAGGTGTATAAGTAAAACCATCCTTCTTAATTTTCTTCTTTTTTTTTCCCAAGAAATAAAGCCTTGTTCCATATTTTTGCTATTAAAAGATTTCACATCTTTATTTTTCTATCTGCAATCAAAGGTTTCATGCGCCACCCTTAATCTTCTTAAAACTTGAAACTTTTTTTTATTGAATGAAACATTGATATTCCACCAATAGCTTAAGTGTATTTGCCACTCTACCATTAAAAACCTACTCAAAACCAAAGACTTACAAGTTAATTTGAGCAAGAAAATTTATCCTACATTGTTCACAATTTAGAATCAGGAAGCTATGGAAATAAAATATGCAAGAGGATTCCGATTTGACAATCAGTAGTCCTTACTGTTTCCTAGTTGGTTGCAATTAGAGACGTAGCACAATATGCACAAAGACTCAGGGACATATTGAGTATTGATTCCCTTCTGTGCTAGTTTCTTATTTCATTTTTACACTGTGAAATACTACTGAGATACACGCAAACTCTGAGGTGGCCAGACAGAGATGCTGTACCAGCACTACAGAACAAAGTAATTCAGTGTATACAATCTTGAGACCATAACCATTAATCTTTTGATGCAGTGCATCTCTGAGTGTAGACTCATAAAGCATATAATAAAACACAGATGTGCAACAACGATTGGAGTCAAGTCCTGCCTTTTCTCAGCCATTTGACTTATAACAGCAGAGTAAGAGTACGGGAATAAGCACAGGGAAAAGTCTAACAAATCACTTTGTTCTCTAAGGCATTAAATCCCTTTAAGGGCTAATTTTTAGTTTTGCAGGTTGACTATAAAACCACCTATTCTACAGTGATATCTACTTTAGCTTATTGACATTTTCCACTGTCAAGCCATCAGTTTTACTATTTAAAATCTTTAAAAATTTAATCATCTGTGTAAAACTCTTCTAAACCTTATGTTGGAATTTGGGAATATTTCAGAATATTACAGAATGTTTAATTAGCCATATCTGAGATTGGCTAATTGTGATTTCTTTGTTAAAAAAATAAAAAAAAAAAAAAACCGTGGTGATTTCTTTGTTAGAATATATATATTTTTTTTTTCTGAACAGTTTTCTCTGTTTTCTCTGAACAGTTTGAATTTGTCAGCTTCTAGGGAATGTAATTGAAATTTGACAAAGGTTGGCATTTGAATCACATGTATGACTTTGACTGTTTCTGGGAAATTGTACCCAAATTTATAGAAAATCACAAGCCTATTTTATAGCTCAAGGAACCAGAAAGGAAACATAAAGAAATTCTGGGAAAGCTGTTTGTACTGCTGCATAAAACCAAAGGCACGAAAACAACAGAAAACAACATATATGCCTGGGCATCTTTTTTTTTTTTTTTAATGTGTGTTTATGTGGGATTATTAGTTACAGCTTTTATACCTCTTTTTCATGAAGCAGTGATGAGATCCACACCGGAAGATGTTAGGAAATAAATCACAGTGGTTTTAGAACAAAGCTTTAAACAAAGAAAAGGCTGACAACTGAGGGAATGAAAACAAAATATCAGATAATTAATAATAATTGATCAGCAACAATTCCAGTAACTAAATGAGATAGTCATCTTTGAAAAAACTAGTTATGTGACCATAAAATTTAAAAGTAAATAATAAAGCTTGGGCATCTTTTTATGTTATTTTCTCTTCTTCAGCTGCCTAACCTGATCTTGTTAATGTAATCTTGGTGACAATTGTATTTTACTCATAGTGAGAGGTGAAAAGAAAAGCTGTATTTCTTGGAAAATCATGAATTTTATCAGACAAAGTTCAGGCATGCCTCCAATCTGTTCCTCTGATGCTCCTCAAGAGGGTATTCATAAGATGTGTGCATGTGTGTGCATGTTTGTGTGTACGCATATCTCATAGATAGGTAATATAAGAAAGACGTGGTTCATGTGTGAGAGAAAAATCCCATTGAACTACAACAGTCACAGATATTTTAGGTTTTTTAGTATATGCAGAGAGTCGCTTCCCCTTAAATAACTTGCAAACTTAGATTGTTCACTGTACTCATCAATCCAGATTCACCAGAAAACAGCCAAAGCAATTATATATATAACCAGGCTTTGAATGTTTGTATATTTTTAGCAAACATAGTTATTTTTTACCCAACTGTGCCCTATGCTATTTTTCATATTGATTTTGTTGCTTAAAGATCAAAAAAAGTACAGGAATAAACTGTATATTGCAAAGAAAGGAAATGAGGATGCAAAACGTTGATAGTTTAAAAACCTCTCTGGCATCTCTCCAAAACACAATTGTAGAGATATTCTTGAATATTACATTATGTACCTTGTGCAGGACCAGAATATCTGCATTGTTTGGCTTATGTTGCACAAACTTCCAAATACTGAAATTCTCTTAGTATTGGCTTTCACAGCCTCATTATCTTTTGTACCATCAGCTACATGAGCCTCAAAGAAGAAATTTTAACTTTCAATACGGCTAATGTAATAATTTCATTTTAAAAGGTCTTTTGTATCCTGTCTGAATGTGAATATGTTTTTCTTCTAGTCTCCTTCCTTGACAATAATTAAAACCGTGTCACAGACTGTTGAGGACTTTTTCTCAGTGAGACAATATTACTATTTTCTCAATTTATTCTGTATTTTTTCTCAATGTATTCTTAAATCACAGGAAAGTATCTCACAAAAGGAAAAAAAAAATTACATAGCTGGAAGATGATTGAGAGATGTAAAGGTAATATCAGTGAGGATTTTCCATTTGAGCAGAAATGGCAGGAGTGAGAAAGCTGCTCTCTGTGCCCAAAAGTTGGGAGGCCTGTCCAGGGTGTTGTGCTCATGGTAGGGTGAAGTCATATGGGTTCAAGAGTTCAACAGGGATCAACTGCAAACACAGTAGACTGTGGAGTAGCTGGTTGTGGGAGGAAAGCGTGCCAGGGAAAGATATAAGAAACAGTTATGCATGGGAAGAGGTCACCTTTGCTTAGTGACCCACAAAGATAAACTGAGATTTATGAGCAACGAATTTCCATAGTGTTTGTTTCTACTACATGCCAAGAAGATTTCTAGACCAAGAAATAACTTCTTTCTCTTTCTTAATTCATGTGGACTTTTTTTTGGTTGAGTTTGGTTGGTTTTCCTTGTGGTGGAAACTACATCTAAAGTCTTGAAATCTTAGCACTTGAACCAAAATCCCCAATATTATTATGTTTGAGTTCTGAAATCATCATAAGAGATGTACAACATAAATCTCTAATGCTGAAATCCAATCTCTTGTATTCTCTGAGTCTTTTTATGCAAGTAGAGCCAGACAAAGTGAATCCTTATGCAGCAAAAAATGCAATTACTTTTCTGTGTGCCCCTGAAGAAATGTTTCTTGATATGGGCAGGAAAAGTGCTTTTACTTCCTATTCAACTTCATTAGGCTGCAAATAAAGCATGTGGGCATGTGCTGATATGCTTCTGTAGAAAATACATTCTAGATTATTGCACCAGATAGTTGCAAAGTGTATGTAGATCTAGATTTTTTTACTAAATGAAGTTTCAGAGAGAAAGGGTGGCTTAAAGTTGCACATATTGATAACAAAAGGATCTGAAGGGCACTCACATGCAAAGGAAAGGTGTGGACATCATAGGCATTCTGACACTGAAAATGAATTTATTTAAGTTCAAAAAAACACTGGGCAATATATCAAAGTGCAGTGCAAGCACAAAGGAAGGGAGATGCATAAAATAGGCTGTGGAGTGAGCACTAGGGAAGAAAGATGCAAAGTGACGTGCTAGAAAAGCAAACATCTGGCATACATAGAACCAATGGTTGTCTGGATAAAGTGGAAAAGTAGTGACTCAAAAACTGGAGGATCAAAAGGCATTAGAAATTAATTGAGAGCACAGCAGCTGAAATACTGAAAAAGAAAGGAAATTTTAAAGATACTTTCTGTGTGGGTCAAAATAAGCACCAATAGAGCAGATTTGTCTGGTGTTTAATTTATCCACATAGTGAAGAAAAATAAATGGAAATTTTGTTGAGATCACACTGTTTCTAGATGCTTCCATGCACAATATAGACCTAGAGGGAGATTTATTTCTTTAGGTATCCATCAATTTCCAAAACAGCCCTTGAACTAGAGAAAGGAAGGGGGAAAATAAAAGACAACAAACTGATATTTACTTCAAATTCCAGGAATAGAAATTGTCTGGCTTAAAATGTGGAAAATTATTTAGAAAATGTTTTTTGTGGATATGTGAGTCATAAAGATTGATGGATAGGTATATTTATATATTAATAGACAGATATCTATATATTTACAGTGACAGCAGACGAGAATTTTGAATTTAAACAATACAAGTAAAAATACAGGGCTTTTCTGAAATACCAGTGTTAGTAGTGCAGTATCTTTCATCTCCTGTAGATGAATCCTGTGCAGGACAACTCTGAAGTACTCATTATTGCTGTGAGAGTTTGTGCACGAATTAATCTTTTTTTTAATTTCTTTTTCCTAAATCTCCTCTCCAAGGAATCAGTGCCCACATTTGAAAACAAATCTGCAGCAAAACTGCTGCTCTCAGGGGTCTGCCCGAGAAAGCTGCCCTTCTCCTTGGACTAAGAAATTCCAGAGCTACTGCTACAGGACCTGCATCCCACCCTGCAGGGTGGGCCCAACCATTTATTACAACCTGCATTGAAGCTGAGGTAATGGAGGTGCTTTTTAATAGATCCCTCGGGACAGATTAGAGTGAAATGACACTGAATGACCAGTGTTCACATATACATATATGTAAGGTTTATTTTAGAACAATTTTCTTGCAATGGAAAGCAGGTATGTAATCATTCTGGCTATTTTTACTATCTATAGTAATATATCGGTATAAAAGTATGAAAATTAAAAGACTATATTAGGAAAATAAAGAAAAAGAAAGAAAGGCTATGAGAAGAGTAGAGAGGAAATATACCACCACCTGTGGATTCAGTGACAAGACTTAATTGTTGCAATTTCATTGTCCATTTGTAGAGGTGATGGCCACAGTCCTGATCTGTCAAGGGCTGCAAAAAGCCCATGAAACACAAAGATCAATTGGTTAATGTACATTCAGGTTTCGGTGGAATGTACCTCCCCTGGGCGGGAGGAAGAAGTATTACACTGTCTATTTCAGCACTGCATTTCTGTTGTAACACTGTGAATCTTGTACAGTCCTCTGGCGGCAGACCTCAGGAGAAAAGTCTGGGGGGCACTGTAGGGGTATTTGATGATTTATGAGACTTTCTAAGAGATGACAGCTGCCTCTGTCATCAGCGTAGTTGAGCCAGTTATGCCCCATCAGAAGGGATGAATTAACCTCCATCCTTCCTGTGAATGTGACCTTCTCTGGGGCTGGAGCGGGAGGGGGAGTTTTACAACTGAGCCAGTTGTGTAAGGGAGGATGTTGGCACGATAAAAAGCACTTCTCCATCTCAGCAGGGTCTGCTTCTTATGTTCTCCTCCTCTGGTTCAAAATCCAGACCCTCCAGTGCTCTGTCTTATGCGGATCAAAGGTTTCACCACCACACACAAAGACCTCTCCTCTTCCACTTCTGTTTTGGGGGGTGCAAGCCTCAACTCAGAAAAGCACACTCTGCCTTTGCAAATGGCCAGCTCTTTGAGGCATTACCAATTTTCATTTCAGTCTCTCACCCCATCCCAAAAAGCATTATGGTTTTAATGATGAACGGTCAAGGGGTTTGGAAAGAAAGTTTCATCTTCACTCATAGCCTTTCACCTGCCTCACTTCTCCATATCCTATTTGCTCCCACTCTCTATTCCTTGAATCCCACCTCTGCTCTAAAGACAAAGAAATTGAGAGAAAAAGCACTGTAGTGCCAAAAGTGAAAGAAAATACTTATGCTAAAAGGAATCATTCTTCTTCTCAATGAGACATTTGTTTTCACAAGGAAATTAGTTCTCAGCTAAAAAGGCAAAATCATGGCCTTCTTTTCAAATAAATTCTATTTTCAGACAAAGCTTGAAAATAGAAGAACATTTTCTACAAACATTTCAATAGAGAAAATGTCCTTCTGAGCTCTACTAATGTCAGTTTCAGTGGGTTTAAGTCTTATTTCCTTTTTGGGCAACAGTCTTCTTTGACCTTACTGATAAGTCTCGAGATTTGGCATAAAAAGTTTCATTATGGCCCTAGTACAAGCCACATACATAAGTTGTTTTACTCATTAGCACACAAAAGCACTCTGCAGTCCCCAACATCTACATTTATAGACTGAAAAAAATAATCTGTTTTAATATAATCTCACATACTGAAGAATAGAACAATAGTTTTTCCATCTGTCAATTAAAATACTTGCCTGATGTGAATAATAACCTTTTAGGTAATTCTCCTTAATCTCATTGCTCAGAGCCAAATATATTTGTTTGCCTATAATAAAAAAAAATCCACAGCTAGTAGGTACAGCATACATAAAATTTTAAGAATCATTATTATGTCCGGAAAGTTTCCTTTAACACTACCCTTACCATATATTTGTTTTAGAGTTCCCTATGTCTTCTTTGTGACTAATTTGTTTATTGTTTTAAGACTTTTGTCTCTTTATCTGTTATTTTCTAATACAGTATTTCACTTAATGCATCACATTTTCTAAAGCTGTCTTAAAATAAAAACCTCAATAATTTCAGACATTTTAGCAGGTAATGACTTATTCATGTATATATGTATGTTAACAATTAAGGATAATATTAACCTAATCAAGCCCCAGTTTATGGTTAAATAATCATCACTTTTGCTTCAGTAGGATCCTGTCTTTTATTTTTTTTTTAACATGTATACATACATACATAAAATAAAGTATAGTAAAGGGCAGGAAAAAAATTTATTTGGTTGTATTTTCTCCTTGTTTTCCTAAGTGTATTTTCAAAAAAAAAAGAAAGTCCATTCATAGCCTATCTGGACTTGAAAATAAAGAAGCATTCATTCTGTTATTGTCTCAAGCCTGCTTTCCCCTAACAGCACTTTGTTCCAGATGTTAGATGGAATAATGGGTTTTATGAAGTGGCTGATGACTGTGCACTTGTTTCAGAAGGAGAAAAGAGAAATCCCTGAAATCTGCTTTGACCAGGAAAATTGTAGGTAGCATCCTACTTCCACAGCAGCCGGGACTTGAGCTGAAACATCAGAAGAATATTGAAAATGCCCTTCTTCAGGGATGAGGCCCACTTAGATATTTTCAAATCCCTGAAATGCACTCACTGGTGGAGGGAGGTTTCCCACTGACCACTGCTGGCCTCCCTGCTGAGTACTGAAGGAGGGGAAGCAGGAGAATCTCCAGCATGAGGAATTCTCCTACTTGTGAGTGAAAAATAGTCTGCAAAGTCACTGAGTTGGACAGTGCCATGGAGAACCTGCTCGTTTGCCTGGCAGATGGGTTGTATCATGGAGATGGTTTTTCAGGGTGCTAAACCTTATTATTGTATTTTCCTTGGAAGATCAAGGAGAGATTAATGCTCTACTTCAAAAGTCTTTTAGGGAATTCTGTTTACTCACATGCTTGCGTCACTGTGTTGCTTTCTCAATACGATGGAAACCCCCTTCAGTCACCAGGTTCAGAGTTTAGAATAGCCTTCAATGCCTTTCGCTGATCAGATCTGAAGGAAGGTTTATTGGAAAACACCTCAAAAATAAAAAATCCTCCTACAGAAGGAAATGTGACATTCCACACATTAAAAAAAAAAAAAAAGAAAAACAAAAAAAACCCTGCAATTTATTCCTTCTTTACAATGATTAAATGATTAGAGGACAGAACAGGGGCAAGAGAGGTATTCTCAAAGGAAGGCATTATTTCATCATATAGATAATCACCTTTGTTTAATGTAATTTAGAAATTCCTGATACGGGATAGATAAATTAGGAAGATAAATTGCTGGTGACAGAGACAGGATCAGAGAGATTCTAAGGACTGTGGAATGTATGCTTTATCTTCACAAACACATATTTTAATACCCTGTGCTTTATTTCTGTACAAAATTAGGCAAGGTTACCTTTGCCTAGAAGAGATAATTATCTTTTATAGAAGAGAAGAGTGCATAAATTCTGAGGAAAATGTACTATCTTTTGACATAGCTTTAGACCACCCACACAGCAAGCTAGGGGAATCAATAATGTTAAGCCAAAATATGTTTAAATCACTAAAGAAAGCTCTTGCCCTTCTGCATGTCTTGTTTTGTCTAATAAAAACAACTGAGCTGGTTCTGAATTATTTAGAATTTTTGAGCCCACTCTTCTGGGCTATAAGAAAACAGATATGATATAGTAATTGTTTTTCCAAATATAAAATACAGTACAAATATACAATTCAGTATATTCTGAAAACAGGCCTCCAATTAAGAAGGCAAAAAATTGCCATCTACTTTTAGGGCTGTATACTACCTGATATCAGATTAAAATCCACTTTGATGTAAAGAATTAATGAAAGAAAAGGCTGCAAGTGTTTAATACTTCTTGTAAGAAACTGTCTTTTTTAATTTACCTAAAATTGAGACTTACTGTCCACCTTATCCTCACCATACTTAGCACAGATTTTAGAGATTACCGCTGCAATAAAAATCTCGCAGCATTGCACAGGATGTAATTTATGGTTAAGAGGTAAAAGGGGCATGTTCTGTGTAAGGTAACTACCATGCACCCCCATTCATGTGCCCAGGAAAGGGACACAGAAATTTGGGTATTGAATTCAAGACCAGTTTCCCCCAGTTAAGAATGTTTCTCACCCAAAACTCCTGAAGGTGCTGGCAACACTTTATCCTGAATTCAAATGAGACTTTTATTGTTTTTCTAGACAGTAAAGAGAGAGTGTTAACAAAAGAGACTTTATTTGTGAATTATACAATCATAAAGTATGGGAATATCCTCCAAGATCTTTAAGACCAACCAATAACCTAACACTTCCAGGTTCACCACTAAATCATGTCCCTAAGCACTAAGTCTACAGGTTTTTTGACCACCTCCAGTAACGAGGTGACTCTACCACTGCCCTAGGTAGTCTATTCCAGTGCTTAATCCCTCTTTCAGTGAAGAAATTTTCTTAATAATTTGAAGATGATTCATGGTGATTCTTGGAGCTGCCCTGCATGGGACCAGAACTGGATTTTGTGGGCCCCTTCAAACACAGGATATTTTCTGATTCTATGACTTTTTCAAAAATGGGCACAAAATATGGTTGCCAAATATTTGCACTTATCCACAATGCTGAGAATATGACCTCCTCTAGTAAGAGTCAGAATCAGATGTAATATGTTTATCTGCTGGAAGTTTCCCTGGCTTCAACAGAACCACCGGGGTAAGAAGCAGTCAACAACTTTGTGCATTTCCAGATTGCAAGCCCTAGAGTTTTATTTCTCTACATTAACTGTTTTGTCTGTGTTGCTCTTCAGGGCAGGAAGCTCCTAGGGTTAAGAAAAGCAGTTATCTCCTTCCTTGAATCTGCTTTCTCCTGTTATAAACATTATCAACAGTAACAATAAAATTTCCAAGGTAGAGTTCCAATCCTGTATCTGAAGTTATTCTGGAAACTGTTTGTCAAAACTGTGACTTTGTTTAAGGTAAAAGAATCCTGTGCTCTCTGCACTTTCTCCAGTAACAGTGCTTTGATTCAGTGAGCAACTAGCTTGAGTTGAAAACAGTGATTAAGCTTGGCTTAAGTTGTGAGAATCATATAAAATTCTTTAAATTCAGTCCAAACAGTGGAATAAAAACATACGTTTTCCTTTAATAAAAAGATTATGAGCTTTTTAAATAGAACTCAAAACAAGTGGTCTGAATTAAATTTTATTTGTAACCTCAGGTACTGCTGTTTTTCCTGTAAATCCTGGGAGCTGCAAGCTATTTGGATAAAAAAATCAGTGAAAGCTTGAATAAACCAGATTCTCTAACTCATATTTTTACTCAAGATAAAAAAAAGAAGTAGTCATGTGAAATCAGGTAAAACAGTGAACCCCGGTAAAAGGCAGTAGCAAAGAGAGGTATGAGGAGGAACAGTTCTTTAACTTTCTCTTCAAGTTACTTGGCACAAACGAGAGCTCACTCATATATAAGGTAAAGAAATTGCATGCTAAAGCAGAATGTCCATATGAGATAGGTTTAATTCATTTTCCCTTGACTCCTGTAAGTGATGAAAGTAAAAGCATCAGGACACATCCCAAACACTATCAGCATTGTGCTGAAGTGGGGTATCTAAAGCTAATCTGTGTCCAAACATTTGGTCAGGCGCTGGGATTTCATTGTCTCTTCCTCAGCTGCACTGAAGAAAGCATAGGCTGCCTTTCCCCAGGTACTCATGCCTGAAATGAAAGGAAATTGCTTCACTTTGTTTTACTATTTGTATAAATAAATACAATATGTCTTATACCTGAAGCCTGGATTCATGGTATTCACAGCACAATGACCAAGTTGCAAGAAACCTATATTTTGATGGAACAGTTACTTTCTAACATTTTTTTCAATTACATTAATATTGTTCTGACTCTAACAGTAGATGTACAAACCCTTTATATTCGCCGAAAAATCCTAGCTCATCTTAGTTCACCTCTGTGAGCTGAAGACATCTTATTGCTGTTGTGATGCAGAGTTTATGCCGAGATGCACACAAACCTGAAAAACTTTTCAGTTTTAATCTGGAGAGTTCATCATTCCACTGGGGCTGCTCACATGGACTTGCTAATGGGCTTAAATGCTTTGCTGTCTGAGGCTCCTAGGTTTGCTCTTCTTTTTAGGTATACACATGTATCCTTCCTCTGCAGAGTAAGGTTATACCACGGCTAAGGCTGTTATGTTACATTTAAAACACTGGCAGCAGAAAGATGTAAAAAAGTCTGTTTTCTGTAAATTGCACTAATTGTGTAGCTGCAGAGGAGCTTGGTGGGATGGCAACCTCTGAAGGCATTGGCTGCCTTGTCGGTGCATGCCTTTGCCCCCGGCATGTGGGTGCATCATGTGAAGAAACCAAATGAGGATACCTTTCTGGTAAAATGTGTTCATGCACAGTTGGCCATGCTTGTAATCTCAGAATCACAAACTCACAGAGTTGTTTGAGTTGGAACAGACCTTAAAGACCATCTTGTTGCAATACTCCTGCCATGGGCAAGGGACTCTAGCACAAATATTGGACCCAACAGTACGGTAAAGTGGTAACACTCATGCCACAGATCATACACAGGGCACATTTGCTGGGACCATCAGGAGAAAAATCTTTCACAGATATAGTCTGCTTGAATTTGCACTTTTTGTTACCAAAATATATCACTATGTGCCCATAAATCTACATCAAAAGTAATGCATGAGAGACTAAAAGCTGCTTTGAAGTCTGGTCAAGTCCCAGGAACAGGTCTCAATTTCAAGCTACAAGAAATTTTTTTCATAAGAACTTTGCTAAAACCTAACAATCTTAATTCTCTCTGGTTCGAAGAAATGAATTTGTCTGTGAAGTAATATCTAATGGCAGAGCTTTTAGTGTTTAAATCATCCCACCTCATTTCAGCATTTAAGGGTCTGCATCCCAAAGGAGAGCAGTCCCCAAATGCCAGCAGTTGATGTACACAACCACAGATCTTCAAAATTTAAAAATGAGGAATTTGTGTTTTTCAATCAAACGTCCAATCTTCTTGTCCTGGTCTAAGATGACAAAACCTGGAGACTGTCATAAATACATATCACCATTTCCCAGATTTTACCTGCTGCTTTTTAGAAAAGAGTAACAAAACATTTTATTTGTGCATGTTCCCATGAGTTCACAGCAATTTAAAACATTTCACCAGTTGCAGTTTATGCCTATTATTTTAGATTTTAAAGTGGGACAGTGCAGCACTGGAAACAGTGAGGGTTTAAGGTAGAGATCTGTTTAAAAAAGATTTGAATATGGTAAAATCAATCTAAAATCTATACTAGGCAGGGAAGTGGCAAGGGATAATATGAGCAAAGGGAATAAAAAAGCTCTGAAGAGCCCATACCAGTTGCTAATACTTAATCTCTTTAAATAATGAATTAGCTGCTCATATCTAGTCACTGCAAAGAGAAAGTACTTTCTTTGTGAAGTGAAGTAAAGCTTGAATAGCCATGAATTATTCAATACGAAGTGTGCCAGTTAAAATGCCTTGATATTGGAAGTCAAGTGTAAGATTATCTTTTGTCTGTCAGAAAGCATCTCTCCCATGTTACTGAGACTTGAGCGGGGTGGAAAAAAGGGGCCAACCCCGGCACAAACATGTCAAGAAAAGTAAGGGAGGTATTTCAGTAACATGCAGAAGCATTTCCACTTATGTATGAGCTCCAATCCTATGCAGGAAATGTTCTGCTAGACTTTATTCTGCTTACTGTTTGTCTTCTCCTTTACCTTCACCACTACTCCATTGTCTGTGACTGAGAGAAGAACTCATGATGCAGCAACAATACTCCAAGGCTCCTTCCAGCAGAGACAGTATCAGTTATTGATCTGTCAGCCTTTGCTGACACGGAGAAATATATTTCTGCACTCAAGTTGCTAACTGACCTTTTTACTGTTAAACAATGTTTAATTTAGGAGAATGTATGAAAGTCTTGCACAGAAAATTACTGTTTCTAGGGAAAGTTTAGGTCATCTAGCCTTGAGGTATGATATGGGATTTCCAAAATCTCAGGTCTGCTATATTTTGAAGAGGAGGGAGAAGCAGGGGTGGGGAAGGGGTGTAGT
>QUSF01000036.1:4461831-4564282 GCA_003676055.1 Chloebia gouldiae | reverse complement strand
AAAAAAAAAGCTGTAACAACACACTGAAAAGTAATGCCAGCTATAAAAAAAATGTCATTAAAGGATTATACTTAGAATTGACTTACTGAAAAGTAAAAAAGATAGAAGAGTTATTGCATACTTTTTGGAAACACCTACAAACTCTTCCTTATCTATATTAATGTAAAACTCCTAGTGCTATTGATCAGCCCATGTTTGGATAAATTTCCCACTATATAAAAGTAACTTACCTTTTTGTCTAAGCAGAATAATCCGTCTGAGATCTCTTCCGTTTATTTTCATGCTTCTGTTGAAACTCAAAGAACCAGACTTTTCTAGGCAGACCGAGCCCAGGACAGAGAAAAAATTTGTCATCACCTGTTTCACCTGTGCTGAATATGGATTAATAAAGAAGCTACAATTTTCAGTGTTTCTTATTTCTCTTTTCTCAGACACCTTTCTGCATGTTGGGTGATACTCAATTTTACTTTTAACAGATATTAGCCAAATAAGAAGTGGCAGATTAGTTCTCCTTTCTTTAGCCTCAAATGTGATCTGATTCAGAATAGAATCAGAATTACATCACAGAATAAAAATAAGAGAAAGAAATCCAATTAGAGGGGTTCAGAACTTTCCCTCTGGACAAAGACAATTGTGTGATTATATGGCTAGAAGGAAAGTATTTTAAGTTGGAATTTTTTCGTAATACAGCACTGATATAAAATTAATAGAAAGAATCTAGTATAAGGAAGATGAATCAGAATTGAGAAAAAATTCACTAATTTATTTGTTTTGAAAGGAGATGTTTGTATGATGTCTTTTAAGATATGTCTTGCAATGTCCTCATTCAACAGATTAAGACTATACAACATGTCGCATGACAAAAAAATGAAGTCGTTAGAGTCATTTAAGATTGATGTTTAGTAACAAATGAAAACCATTTGCCACTCTTCCCAGAGAAATTTTGGAATGAAAGATTAATTATCCGTATTATTGTGGAAGCTTGATCCAGAAAAAATTCTCGTTTGTTCCAGAAATTAATTTAAATGTATTGAAATGATTTCTCAGAATTTATATGGTGCCTTTCCTCATTAAAATCTATGGATATATATTTGGTATTAAAAGAGCACAGATTTTAGCAAAGAAAGTTAGAGGCTTATTGCCTTTTAAACATCAAGGACCATATAATGGTTTCCATTGTATGAAACTAATTCTTGCTGAAATAAATGTAAGTCCCACATATATGCTGTTTTCATAATCAGAAACAATTGCTTTTCTGCTTGCACAATTCAGATAGGGTAAATGGGAAGACTTAGGAAACTGGGCATCACAAGGCAGTGTCATTCTTTGGTTCTCAGAATGAGCAGCACACTAAATCTGAGTGTTCTCACTTGTGGCTTTAACAGGATTTTATTAGATCTTCCATATTTTTACTATGAGAAGAACCAAATGATTTTGTTCTGCAACCCTGTATAATTCAGCACTATTTGAGTTTTGTTGAACTATTCACATTTTTTATGTGTCTTGCTGAATAACTGGTTTTCCTTAACTAGCTTAAGTCAATGTGCTGTTGTGACTTTAAAGCTACCAATGTAGAAAATAGACCCATACCCAGTTTATTCCACTACAATGATATTTGGTACAAAGCATAGTTTGTTTTGGGGTGTGGCACATCTGAAATTTTACCCCGGAGTGCCTCCAACCTGCATTATATATCTTGCTTCTAAGAAGCATGTGGTCTATTTGCACTATGTGGCTTCTTGGTTAGGTTTTGGGGTTATTATGTCTGGGGTTTTGTGGGATTTTTACAAACTAACAGCAACTCCTGACTATTTACACGCAATGCAATACATATGTCAGACTGATCTTGTTCAGGAATTACGCCAGATGTTCTGTGTTCAAAAATACCCACATCTATTCTACCATCACGACTATCAGAGTTTGTGTTGTAATCAGGTGTCACAATGTCTTTTTATATCAGCACTTGTATTGTTTTGGAATCAGGTCTAGATGAGAGAGAAAAAAGCACACACTTTAACTGGGCCACAGGCATATTTGTCGAAAACATTCAGGAAAAAGCCAAAACAGTTTTTAAAGTATTAGAGCCCTTTGACCTCTTTGACCTCTGTAGTACCTACAAAAGAGGCCACATATACCTTTAAGATGCCATATAGACACTTGAGAATCCTATTTCACAGTGGATATTTGAAACAGAACTTTTTTTTCTAGCCAGGGGTAAAGGTTAGATTATTATTTTTTTCCCTGATACTTTTTCTTGGCCACCAGAACTTAAATAATTGCACATCCACATATTGGCAGTCAGGATTTGTTAAGATCCCTGTATTAGCCAAACTTTTCATTTGTAGGCCTATCTGAATAGCTCACCCACCTCTTGAGCCATAAAATTCACATTTAGAATAAATCTTTTAACAAAAACCTTTATTTCATGAGTTTGAATGAATCCACAGACAGATTTAATGGGAAAATATGTAATTACATTGGAGGAATACATTACAGGACAAAAGTGTTCTGTTGCCTCTCTAAAAACAGCATTTTTAAACTGGATTTTCATAATACCTTCTAGACTGAAAAATCTCAAAAATTAGATAATAGGTTTGACTACATCTTGTGCTGGCATGGAAACACAATATCTGTTGTTTAAGAAAATGTTCCACTGATCGTTTAAAATTAATGCCTGTCACAGCTAAAAGAGTGTTAGCCTTACTTGTTACCTGTAATCTGCAGTCCACACCCACACAAAAGAACACATCTGTAAATCCTATTCACCTGTAGTAAAATTCTAGCCTTGCTAACATGTAAGATATTGCTTTTTCTATATCTATAAATAAATGTAAAATGCTCCAGTATAAATCTAGTATGCTGTAAGTATAACAGGTTAAATTTCTTACCCCATTAACAATAGTAGTAATATATTTTAAAAAAACTGGTGGAAAAATGACCTGCAATTACAAAATTATCCTTCGGATTCAGACACAGATGAAAAACATTTCACTAAAAGTATTGACTCTTTTCTTATCTACAGCAGAGCAACTCTGTTACTTTCAGTGGAGCTTTAGTCATAATTTTGGGAGGAACACATTATGAAATTATTAACGTAGCTGAAAACTATTGTTCTTTTTACCTTCTTTTTTTCCCCTCTTTTTTCTGTCTTTGTTTCCTTTCTTCCTTTCTTCCTTTCTTCCTTTGTTTCTTCTTACCTTTCTTTCTCGCCCCCTACCATTTCTCTCCCTCCCTCTTTTTTTTCTGTTTTTCAAAAAGCAACCTATTAAACAAGTAAATCAAGGAGGAGACAACAAACATGCCCATTCCAAATAGTAAATAATTATTTTATCCAACCAACTGCTGGCAGGTATAAAATCTGAGACAGCTGGTTAGCCAGCCCCTTAGGCCTAACTCCTCTAAAAATCAGTTCTTTTTCTTTCCGCTCTTTTTTTTCCCCTTTTTTTCTTTCTTTTTTTTTTTTCCTTTTCACAGCACATATCCAGATACAGAATCTCTGAGCTAATTATCAGGGTTGGGATTCTCAACTTAATCATCACGACCGATTCCCTGGAGAACAGTGGCATCTAAGAGCTAACCCCTGCCATGCTGAATCATAGTCACACAGATGAAGAACCAAAGCCCACTGAGATTTTCAAAGAAGGAGTCCTGTACACAAATTTAATATAAGTCCATACTTTACATTTGAAATGTAAACTAGGAGATGGTAGAAGATAAAATATTATTTAAAGTTAAAACATTAATGCTATAGATTATTAGTTTAATAAAGCATCAGAGAAGAGAGAGTCCATCTGCCTGCATTGTCTAAAAGCAGTTCTACAGTGCACTATCTGTAAGAATTAACTCATTCTATGCTCATCATTAATGGAAAAAAAAGGTGGAAAGAGACGCAACCGACTAATTTGCTGCAAATTTGCACCAAGCATTAAATTAAGAGAAGAGAAAGGTAGATCGCAGAATTATTTCTCTCCATCATCCTCATTAAATTTCATTTCAGTAGGGAATTGTGGCACTGGTGCTTTAGTTATCTGCTGTGAATTCAACTCAGTATTCAGCTTGAGTACTCTTTGCATGTAACTGCCTGCTTTTGCAGGTACACAGGATGACATGCAGTTACACGATGCCAGTAAATACCAGGCTTAATTGTTTTGTAATCATTCAGTGAAATCATTTGTTTTGCATGAATAAACACAGATGCTTATAGTCTCTGCTGGTGTAAATTGTAATCGTTCCTCTGACACCAGTGGAGGTATGCTAATTTACGCCAGATGGAGATTTGGCCCGATTATTTAAGGACCTGAGGTATTTGGCAAAGGCTCAACAGGCACGACTGAATTGTGAAGTTTCCTCCTAGGGCATTTCAGCAGTAAATTATATTTTATACAGAAACTTCAGCTATCTGGATGTAAAATCTTCCTGGAATAACTGCAGCAAATGAGTTGGTCTGTCAGATGAACGATATTTGCTACAGCACTTGCAGATGTTCAGCACTGTGTTAGATTCCTTTGATGCAACTGCCTATAACAAAGACACATTTATCACACAGCTGTCCAACCTTTAACTAACACTGCTCAGAAACTTGTTTACCAGAATTTCAAACTCTGCCGTTATATTTTGTTAAAGTTTGGGTATCAGTAGCAACATTGGCAGCTTACAAGATGATTGTTCATAGTGAACTGTTTGGTGTGTTGTTTAAGGCTGCAGCTTCAGGAGTTTATAAAATATGTCAGAATTGATGGCTAAGCTTTTTAAGCATAGATGTCTTTTTAGTATGCATCATGGAAAAAAGAAATTAAGAAAATGTCCTAAATGAACAGGCAAAGTTAAAATCAATAATTTAAGAAACTCAGCCTAGATATTTTCTCTCCATCTTATAGTAGCTGCAATTTAATATCCTTGGAGTACCTTGCATATTGCTTGATTTGTGACTTTAGCAGTACAGAACAGTAAGATGGAAGACACTCTTTTCCACAAAATTGTAGTGGAAAATATGAACTTTATGTCAAGAAACCATACTGTAATTCAGTGAGATTTCAGAGTCAGCAGAGAAGTCATACATACAGTGGCACAATTTTATACATCTATACAGAGGATCATAAAATAAATGAAATTTGAATGATTAAAGAACATGAAAGAGAAAAAGAAGCTCTGAATTTTATTCTCAATACTGCCGGAAACATCCTTATTCTCATTTTCTTTCCTTTTTCTCTGCCCAAAAATCAGGTAAAGGAATATTTTGTCATCACTATTAATTTGTTTTATTTTGGAAAACTATTAATTTGTTTTATTTTGGAAAACCCTCTAGAAAGTGGTCAGTCTTACTAAGTATTGTAATAACTGCAAGAGATTCTGCTCTATAACCTCAAAAAAACCTGTTCCCTTTAAACATTGTTAGGACATAATTGTGTCACAAACCCATCCTCACCTATTGCTAGAGGAAATTCTATAACCAGGTGAGTATGGCAGCAGTCAGATTAAACTATAGGAATATTTGATTAGATTTTTAATTGCTTCCAAAAGGAAAAAAAACAGTTTTATTCTATTATTTCATTAATCAGTGCAGTATGATATGATAAACAGAAGGACCAGAAGGACTAGTCTGTATTGATTATGCAATTTTTTCTGGTTTATTTCTAGCTCTCTTTAGCACCATGGCTCCATGTTATAAGTAGAGATGAATTTTATTTGGGTTCATTCCACCTGCTGGAGAAGGATCTAATCCCGACTTGTGTTTTCTTGAAAAGCAATAGAGGGGATATTATTTCAGGAGGTATTATTTTCATCCCCTTTTCCTTCCTGGGCACACACAAACAGTTTAAATCTTTGCTTCTAAAGTACCCTTAGATGAGGAAGAAGCTGACTTGGTAAGTTTTTCTGTTGCTTGGATTATAGCAAATGGGCAACCATCAACTACCTTTAAAGAACCATCTCCCATTAATTATTCTGGTCCAATCAGACAAACTGTCGTAATGGGAGACAACTTGTTTAACCATATACACCATATTTTTAAATATTTATATGTATTTATATTAATTCATACATCTCAGAAGATTCTGAAGACCTCTTTGTCAAATGTTTCTGAAATTCTGCCTGTGAAATCCTTCCTATCTTGACTGATTAAATATTTTAACAAAAAATCCAGTCCATCATCTCCACCAGTGGAAAGTGTCAGAGGCGAATGCTTTATCTGTTTGGATCCTCATTCCATTGTCCCTGTCCACAAAGCTGCATTACGGATGCTTCATGGTGATATTGGTGATGTTACTTGCACAATTGCATACATATGTATTACATTGCATGGACTTTCATTGCTCCCGTTATTTCATGCAAATTAAATTCCAAGACTGGTGATGAAAAGGTCTCCTTGAGGGATCCATATGGGCTTGGAAGCAGGCTTATCCATTTAAAAATATCTTCCTGCTATTTTATGATCTTAAGATTAAATCTTTTCATGGAATTTTTAACCAAAATATGATGAACGCTCAGAATTTGACATCAGATATTCATGTGATGAAGATTCAGCCTCTCCACAGTGAATTCACATATCTTTTATCTATCTGTTTCTAAAAAACATCTACGGTTTGCAGAAGCCTTTCACTTGAGTAATGAACTGTTTCCTTCTGAATAAAATCATTGGTAGCTCCAATGGCTAAATTGCACAGATGGGCAAGGACTTAACATGGAACTGGAGAAGATTCTGGAGCACAGGTACTACAAGGAGCTGCTGAAGAAGTTGGGGTGCTCAGCCTGGAGAAAAAGAAGCTTGGGAGAAACCTTCTCACTCTCTACAACTACCTGAAAGCAGGCTGTAGCTGGGTGGGATTCGGTCTCTGCTCCCAGGCTGCAAATGATAGAACAAAAAGAAACAATCTCAAGTTGAGCCGGGGAGGTTTAGTTTGGATATTAGGAAAAATTTCCTCACCAAAACAGTGGGCAAGTCCTGGCACAGGCTGCCTAGGGCAACGCTGGAGGCACCATCCCCAGAAAGTGTTTAAAACTATGTGTAGATGTAGTGCTTAAGGACATGGTCCAGTGGTGGGCTTGAAAGTGCTGGGTTAATGTTTGGACTTGATGATATTAGAGGTCTTTTCCAATCTGCATTATGCTAAGATTCTATGACTTTGCTAAGGAGATTTTCACAAACAGTTTTGTGGGTGCAACTCCCTTGGAGACTGCTAACTCTTCATTACAAGCAGCTCTGCCCTCCTTGTAAAGCCATTTAAACTCAGTCTGGAAAGGAGTGGCCAGCTCGGGTCTCTTGTTCTGTTTCCCGCTGAATTTTCTTTAAGCAAGCTGGTGATGACATAAAGTGCGTAGCAAGCACAAGGCAACATGTTTGAGATCACCTTGAACTTTGGCACAGAGCTGGGTATCCTTCCAAGCTTTCCTCTGACATCTGTCAAAACAGCAGCCAAGTCTACCAGAGAGTTTTGCTGGGAAAGGAGAGCAGCTTCAGGACAGAGTAGTAGCAGACATGTCCTGGAAGGGTCTTGAACTGTTGGAAAATTGAGAAACATTGAGAGCAAGGAATAGAAAATTTATTATGGGACCCTGATGGCAGATAAAGGGTCTAGGAGGCCTCATGGAACTTCAGCTGGTTTAGAGAATCTTAAACCACCTAAAACATGCTTCTGCTAATGTCACCATCACCACTTTCTGTTCCCTTGTCTAGCTACAAAATGTCATGTTATTCTTGTAGACATCATTATCTAATTGTTATTTTAATCCTCCTAAAGCCTTTTACTGTTCATTTAGCAAGTTGTTAGTGAGGCTAATGACATCAAGAAAATTGCTCTGAAAGGAGCTGCCCGTACACTGTGATGTATCATAAATATAGATGAATGCAAAGTAAGATGCTACACACAAAATGCAAATGAGGAGGGAATGAGATTCAGTTGTTCACCAGAGGTTCAGATCGTGATGGAGAAGCCTCTGTAGGGCTACCAAGCAAAAAAAAAAACAGGCTTATGTTTCAACTCTCCAGCTGCTGCTGAGTAGGGACTGCAACCTGTCATAGAGCACTAATTGAACAGGATGCTGCTGGAAGGAAATACGTGTCAGCGCCAGTGCCCCAGTGAAAAGCCTTAAGGCAGATTCACAGAGAAGCAACAATGAACTGCTTGGGTCAAAAGTGTAGGCTCAAATGCAAAAAAAAAGTCAGGAGGGTAAGCAGCAACAGGAGAGCTTTCCAGTGGCTGAGGAAAGTAAAAGATGGTTAAAATGCCCCAAAGATTAAAGTAGCCTCTGCAGAAGTGTCAGAAAGACCACTGAAGGAAATAAATAACTGTCATGAGAGGCAGTAACTCATTATAACACAACTTTATTTCACTTTAGATCTCTAAGGCAAACTAACACCCACACCACTTCCCTGGCTTAAGCACCCCAAGAAAATCAGTATTAAGCAGAAAATTGCAGGAGAAGATGGATGGTGAGCAGGCACTGCATCCCTGTCCCATCTACCTCTAGAGCAAGCACCAAAAGTCCATGCACCTAAAGTACCTTTATGTTTTATGGTATTAAAAATTATTGCCATTATCTAGTTTCTTCCAAACTAGAACCAGCCCTTGAAGCACTGAGGTCTCCTAGACATCTGACATGACACACCTGAAAGGACTTTGAGCTACAAAGACTTTTTGATTAACCTAGAAAATATCGCATATCTAGCTGATAAAATAATCACAGCTGTTCTGAAATGACAGCAGTAATTAGAAGAGGTAAATCAATGGAACCTGCAATCTTTAATCAGCTTGCTCTAAAAACATCATTCCACAAACAAAGACTGAAAAACTTCTTTATATGAGCTCTTGTCCATGTCTCTTTTTGGGCATATAGCACAGTCAATTTCATTTTGACCTTCAATGCAGGAGCCACAAGAGTACACAGAAGTTTTGAGGCAAGTGCATCTCAACAATATCTCAGAAGTTTCTGTGGACAGCTTAGATATGAGTTTTCTGTTCAGGACTGAAAAGGCTTTGATCAGCTTCCTAATTTTCTGCAACTATTAATATTTGCATTTCATATTTTTTTAATATATTATGAATTAGCTACTAGGTCATCAGCACCTAGGACTGGGATTAAGAAGCCAATCTCGATCACTGTTACAAAAAATGTTTTGTTGTCATTTATTTGGTGAAACACTTTGCATGTGGTCAGATGAGTTATTCAAATACATAAAATTTACAAGCTGAGTTTTTTTAGCATTAGCCCCAAATCTCTATTTGCAGACAAGATGATACTCTTGTGCATTTTTTCTTAGTATTGTGAGAGTCTGATATTCCTTAAACAGACCAACATTGTAATTCAAACAGTTTATTAACACTAACCATTCCTTCATTAACAAACCTTCTCTCAGAGAGATACTAGCAATCTGCAAATCACTTTCACTAAGGAAAGAGATTTTGTATTTTTCATATTGTTTTTGTTCCCCAAAAGTTCCAAAATCAGGTAGGATCCTGATATCATCTTTATTGCAGAGATATTAAGGAGAAGACCAGAGAAATAATTTTTGTTCCAGTAATGTGGAAAAGTTCTTTGCTGCTGAATCCCATTTTTTTAGCCTTGTTAATAACCCTATCTACATGTTACAGAAGAAGAAAATTAACCACAAGCCTAGTTGAAAGGGGACGGTTACAAAGAAAATTTGAAGGAGAAATATGGAAATCTATTTTTCGAAGCCATTGCATTTTCTGAGCTAGCATCTTTTTGAATATGACTGTTGTACAAGAATGTTCACTGATGTTATTTAAAAATAAAAAGATGAGCAAAATAATAGTGGTTTTCATTATTTCTCCTTTGGGAATTTCTGGCTTCGTTAGTAGATTCTGGCTTCATTGTTAGCAGACAAATGTTGAACAATAAACAAAGCATTTCTTCCTAAATTAAATGAAGTTTTTGAATTATGCATCTATAATGTTCCCTCCTCTGCTAAGAACAAAGGGTTAAACAGTGTGAAATATTACCTCTCTGTGAGGAAAGAGGGATTGAATTTCAGAAGGAAAGGTCTTACAGCAGATCCTGACTCAGACAAGCTTTTACTGATTCAGCCTATCTTTCATTGGAAAGCTTTACATCATGGCCTTGGCAGACTCCTAGGCTTTCCCAGTGCAAGCTGCTATTCCTCCTTTAGCTTACCAAAAATAGCCATGCATAGATTTAGTGTACTTGGCTTGCTGGTGTTTACAGGCATGAAGTCGCTTTCAGGATTGCTCTGGGTAGTCAGAGACTGATACAGTTTGGAGACAAATGGGGAAAATGCAGAATTTCTTTGCAGGCAGAGACATCCACTCCAGAGTCTGGTGCTTTGCATACTCTAAGAATCCAACCCATTGCACTGGCCCCATCATCCACATGTGTGTTCCCAGCTCAGATCCAGCCTTTCTGGATGCTTGTGGTCATTTCCAAGAGGCTAATTGTTCCCCTTCCCACAGCTCTTGTGGTACACTGACCATCAGAGCAGACTTACTTCAGAGTGAGGAGCAAAATTCTGGCTTAAAAATTTTGAGCAAAGAAACCCTCATCTGCTACATGAAGGGATGAGCATCACAATGACATCTCCATATAAATCTGCTGATTTTTTCTTTTCTGGCCGTTTTCCTACAGCCTGGAGGACAGAACCTCAGCTGCTGTCACAGCTGTCATGCATTATAGCTCCTGGGCAAATGTAGATCCCTTTTGCTTCTTGTACTGTGAAAGAAATGACTGACACACCCCAGTGCAGAGGATCCTTGGGTATGTAGCACGGAAAATTTTGAAAGAAGACCAGCAAGATACCTAAACCACAACAATCTTAATGCACAGCTGCCAACACAGGCATCCCTGGCATGCTTCTTGTCTGGGGGGCACAGAAAAGACCAGCATGAGCATCTTGGCCACCACACGGCTTCCTAAAGCAAGAGATCTAAAAGACAGTGTTCCTGACAGCATCCAGGCTTGCAAGGTAGTCTGTAATTTTAGAAGTAATATACAGCTGTTCCTTGACTGTAAAAGGCAGTTGGCAATAGTGATGAGCTCTCAACAAAGATTTCCTAAGACAGTTTATCTAAAACAAACCATAGCACACATTACATCAAGAAGTTAGCACATATTTTTGCTTGACCTCACTACCAGCTGGCTTTTTTAACTTCCTAACACAGCTTCATGCTCTGCCTTCAAGCCCAGGGTGGGTACAGCAATCATTTCCAATAAAAAGAAAGGACCTAACAATCTGTTTTGGTTTTTTTTTTTGGTTTTTTTTGTTTTTTTTTTTTTTTTTGTTTGTTTGTTGGGTTTTTTTTGTTTTGGTTTTTTTTCAGGAAAATTATCTGGATATCATCTCAAGGTTCAGAAGACTGGTAAATGGAATTACTGCAAAATGTCACAAGATGTCATAGCTCTCTTTGCTGTGCTGCTTGTGTCATTGTTTATAACCACCCAACCCCTATGGCAAAAATCTGCAGAGGAAGAAAGACCAAAGCACCATGGCTGCATCAATATAGTGTACCTGCTCTTCATCCTTCTCCCCTCATCAGGGAAGAACAGTGACAAGCATTAGCCTAAAACTCAGCTTGAATCTCAGCTGGAGCATGAGTCCTGCTGTGATAGCAGTATGGAGAGTGTCTCAGTCAGAAATAAGGAATGCAAAGATGTTGAGCAGATTTGTGCCTGAGAAATAATTTACTCTAGGAAAGGAAGTTGAGCATGTTGTCTAGCAAGGAAGTTGAGTGCCCCATTTACTGACTGGGCTTTTCTCGAAATTTTATCTAGAAACAATTAGGAGGAAGCTCATGTTCAGATAATTTCATTCCGGGTTATTTCCCTTTTTTTTTTTTTTTATTAATTCACAGAAGACCTCACAGAAGGTTTAGGTTGTACATTAGGAAGAAATTCTTCACAGAAAGGGTGATTAGACATTGGAATGGAATACTCAGTGCAGTCACCATTGATGGAAGTGCTTAAGAAAAGATGGTCATGGCAGTTATGGTTATGGTCTGGTTGACAATGCAGTTTATTGGTCATAGGTTGAACTTGATCATAGAGCTCTTTTCCAACCTAATTTATTCTGTGATTCACTTTCCAAGTGGAACAAAACACATATATCCTCCTGTATTACCATTTATCCCCCCGCCCCTCCTCTTGCACACTTCCCCTAACAGCATGGTTTCTTAATTCATTATCTACTACCATACTTTGCTATTTTCCTTTCTTTTCACATGTTTCTCATGAGACCTGTAAAGGAGAGAAGATCTGTGAAACCTGGCAAAAGGAAGTTTTTTTTACTTAATTCAATGGATGGAAGGATGGAAGGTGCTTCCATCCAGCACAGGATGGAAGGCTCTGTATGTGCATTTTTCTGTACCTAGACACATGCACATATGTATCTGAGTGTGCATATTTTGTTTATTGAATATTTTTTTAGGTTGGGCAGCTAGTACCAACCTTTAATAACCAAAAATAACTGTCCGTATCTGAACCAAGAATTTTCTCATCAGCATGCAGCTCAAGGGTGTAGGGCAAGAAAAATGAGGAGTGTGAGGATATAAAACAGTAAAAGAGAAAAATATGATCCATGCTCTGGCCTTCCCTTCTGCTTCTCACAGCCCACTCCAAGCAATGCAGCTGGGATATGCAGCAGGCTGTGCACAGAGCAGGGGTAGCACACATGCAGCTGAACACATCTGGTTAGCAGTTGCCTGGTTTTGTGTTGTGAGCCAGCCAACAACATCCACATTTCTAAGCCATCCCTCTGCCATTGTTACAGAGTGGTTTATGGCTTCACTTTTCCTTTGTAATACGTTCATTCCTTTTCCCAACACTGCTGTTGCCACTCTTTCACCTTTGCCTCCCTGTAGCCTTCATCCACATGTACATACATAGAGTCATATTCAGAATGATTGAGAGGGAATCGTTTGCATAGGAGAATATAATGCAAGTACTTTGTCTGAAATGTTACACACCTCCCCCTCTTAAGGTTGTTCCTGATAAAGCTGACCATATTTATTTATGTGTGTAACAGTGGTTTGCAGGCCTGGGTTTGGCATCAAAGGGAAAAACTGTGACTTCAGTACTTTCAGGTACAAGACAAGATGGATGCTGATGCTATTTTTTTTGCTAAAGATGTGGTTACATAAGGAAGTGCATAAAAGTAGATGAACTCCCTTTGTTAGATTAGCCTCACTCAGCCAGGAGCAGCCCATCTGTCCTTTCCCTCTTCTCTATCACCCATGCCATCAAGAAAGTGGCTAGGGACAGTGTCCTGATCTTTGTTTAGTTATGTAATAGAGATGATGGTAAGGAAAAATCATCCCACAGTCATCACCTGCTACTGCTTGCAATTTAATCATCACTACTTTCCAATACTGCTAAGAAACTGAGGCTTCAATGTGGCTGGAAGTTGCTGGATATAGCAAAAGGAAGCTCAGGTAAAGAGAAGAAAATAGCCAAATGGGCGGACAGGTAAGGTGGTCCATGCAGAGGACAGAAAAAAAGATTGGAGAAGAAACTGTGGGTTCTGGGGGTTACACTAGACAAAGAATAGGGACATAACCTGGAAATGCAGCTGTGCACATGGAAGATATGATAGACTGGCAAAGTCAAATTGCCTCAGAAGTGAAATTAACGCTGATTACTTGATGCAAGACATCACTCAAACCAATCAAATTGTTATTTTGGGAAATCATAAATTTGTATCCAGAGTCAGTTTGTCACTCATTAAAAACTTATAAGAATGATTAGAAAATTAACTTAATAAGTAAATCTTAACCTCTTTTTCATTTAATAGCTCAAAATATAAGATGATCTCATCTGGCTCTTACATGACCTCTGACCACATCACAGGCAATTAATTTTATTCTCATCCTTAATGCTAACATTGATCTCTATCTAATTATTTCTGATGTAAACATAGCTGAAGTCTCTCTGCCACCATCTTTATCTGGATGAGGAGTATTATATATACCACAATATGGAATCTCTATATTACACTCTTTGCTTGCTTCCTGGGGTAGAGTAATGCTGTGGTGATCCCAAAGTACACAAAGAAGAAGAAGACAGGGGAATCCTTATGAATCCTTACACAACAATAAAAGAGGTGTAATCCAGAGTAGACATGTGATTTCTCTGTATTACAGGGTGAATTATTTTGGTGGCTACATATAATAGATGGAAAATTGTTACATAGACCACTTTCATCAGACTTTTACCCTTACTTGAAAAGTTGATTGTGCTGGAAAATGCCCTGCTGGAGGGATTTCAGAGGTCATTTTAGTGGATTTTCTTTGTATACTGCATATCTGTACACTCATCCTGGGAATCTAATTTTAAGGCAGTACCAGGAAATACAGCATTAGTAAACTATGCAGAAGTAGGCCCAGTCATTATAAAATATCACTTAAAAACTTTTTTGAATGGGGTTCTTAGGTGCATATCATTTCTTTTAATTATGCAAGGACATATTTTTCCCACCAGCAAATGCCTTTTTTTCTGAGTGAAATATTCATCTCTTCCTAAGAATTACCATTGTAAAGTTGGAATGGGTCTTTACATGGAAGAAATACAGATTATCCTGTATCTTTAACCATATTGTAGAGAAAAAATTCTTCAGAAAACAAATTAAAAATAAATAAAAGCCAAACCAACACTTTTTAAAGGAAACCATTTCTAAGGGAAGTAACTGTAATATGAATGTAGCAGTGTATTCACTTTACCTTTAAATTTTACTTTTCCTTACTTGGAGACACAGGCATTTGAAAAGCTGTTGAAATCTGTACTTCTTAAGCCTTCTTTTCAATAGAATAAATACACGAAATCCATGGGATTCAAGTGTCCAACAGGTTAAGAGCAGTTTTATTTAATATATTGTCCTGCTTTACTGAAAGGGAATGATTATCTCACCATTGGCAGAAAAATAGACCTTTTTTGATTTGCTTTCAGCTCATCCATGCTTCACAGTGCAATTCTCTATTTTTCTCTCCATATCTAGGAAAATAACAATAAATGCCACTATGACACATTTTCAGAAAGTAACAACATGGTTTAGAAGCTGTCAGTACCTAATGAAGTATTTCAGCTCTATTTTATAAGCTGTGATTATCACGATCATTTTTACTGATACATATATTGATTTGACATCTTCAGCCTTTTAGCCTTTTAAATTATCTGGTCAGCAAAATTGCTAGTATGTAGGTTAATTTAGTCATTTCTTTCCAGATTTTCTGGTGTTTTTTTTTTTTTAATCTTATAGTTTCTCTCATGGGTATGCTGGTTTTCTGTAGAAAAAGCTGCTTTCCTGTAGGAAACAGAGCAGAGAAGACTTGGAAGATATTCAGCAAACCTAGTGACAAACTCAGGAAAATCTTATTACTTACTATATTTCATCATGGCAATGCATCATATAAATAACACTGACAGAAAGGCTCTGACCCAAGAATTAAAGCAGAGACCAGAAGTATTGCTCATACTGCTTTCAGGTTATAAAAATATTTGTTTATTTTAGCTTGCATATATCTTGAGATGACAGGAGTGAGAACAAGCTGCTGCTGAGCTGGTGTGGGGAGGGGCCTGGTGCAGGAGCTGCATGGGCAAACACAGCAATGCAAGGCACACACCTGGCTTGGACATGAAGGTACAAGCCGCTACAAACCTAGAAAATTACAGAATAACTTGTGTTGGAAGGGAACCCAGGCTCAAGGCTGCTCGGGTTCCTTAGGCATCTGTCCACCAAGGGTGTACTCTTATACACGCAGAGTGACGGCTCGCTCTTACTTTGCTTGGTAGACATTCAGTTTGGGTCTGAATGGGACCTTATACGAGTAACAACAACACTGAGTTAAATGTTTGAACAATGCCCCTTAAGCATGCAGGTGGCCCTGGTGAATTTCAGTTGCCTCCAAAATATCCCCATGGACAGCAGTGCAGTCTGACACACAGCACAGGTGAACCACATCAGCAGCGTGTTCACTTGCTCAGAACTGGAGTGCCCAAAACACTGGCTGATCCCCATCCCTTGATCATCAACAAAATCTTTCTGTTAATCTCAAAGATAAGCAAGTGATGTGTGATTTGTCTAAAGAATTTTAATTAGTAAAATGGAAATAATTGCTTCAGGCTGGAGATCTATAACGACGCTTACTTTTGAAGCAATTTTGAAAAGTGTTTTTCAGACCAATAATTTTTTTTGTATGTGTTTGTGATACGTTTGGTTGGATTTCAGGTTAGTTCTGCCATTCTGACGTATTAAGTACAACGCTTTCAGGAAAATAAGGGTCTGTCTGTTCTTTTTCATTTTGAAATCGAGGTTTTTGCCCAAACAGCCAAGCACAAGGTATTACACAGTTCCGAACCTGAATGCAGCAGAGTAAGGTCTGTAAATAATGACCACAAGGTAAGTGCCACGGCATTTGCACATCTCTGCTAGAGGTTCATGCCATACATGAAATGCCTTTCTAGACCCACACAGTGCTGATGGTAGGTCTTGCACCAGAAGACACCAAATTCAAGTGAAAATTAATGGTGCACAATTATTTGTGTTTGTGCCTCTGTGTGTGTGTACACAGAGATACTCACGCATATAAAAAAAACAAATGCCAGCTCCATTTTAGCACAAATTTTTAGATAACTCAGTTTTCTACTAATGCTGGTTTGTGTCTCATTCTGGAATCCACCTACAGATAGCCAACAAGTAAAGAATCCTGGAAAACTGTCATAGCAACATTTCAGATTGCTGTTTGGAAGCCTGTGCAATATTGGTACCTTGTTTCAAAAGTGACATCCAAAAAATCAAGTTTAACATCCAGGACCTGTTCAGTGCTTTTCTGAATCAGGGCCATTCATTATAACTGTCACTTGCCTGTGTTCTTGCTGCGTGGCCTATTTTTAACTCCTGAAAAGCATTCTCAATAAAAATTAATAAAATTGCATTTCCATTATGAATTGCCTCATGAACCTTCCTAAAATAATATACACTCTCTCCCTTTCACATGAAATGATAACATTATTTTCATTAAGCAGTGCTAACAGATAACAGCTCTTTCCCCTTTCCTGTCTTCTTTGTAAACAGACTTTTCCTGTAAGAAATCATAACATGAAATTAATTCCTCGAATAATGAGTACAACCCTGTGTCAGATTTCAAGGATCTTGTTTTCATTTTCCAGTTACTGTACAAATGAAATAATCATGAATGTCCAATGAATCACTACACGAAGTCAGAAGGTCTTTTAAATTATAAACTGTTCATTGCACCACTAAATTTACAGCTACCTACCAGAGTTTACATAGGGAAGTATAATAGATCAGCTGCTAATTAAGGACTAAACACCCAGCTGAAGCAGATATAGTGAAAACATTCCTTTTTATACAAGCTAGTGGCCCAGTTCCAAAGGTCTGTTGTCCAAAGCATCAACACCTTTTATCTTCAAGTAGAACCAATTGATGAAATCAGAATCACAGTTCTAGTGGAAAGATACTGCAGTATTGATGTGTAAAGTATTCATTGTACATATTGTCTACTTCAACAAAATTCCACGTGTCCTTTTCCCTCTTTTTTCCATCCCAAAACTGCTGTGACTCTACTGGAGCCCCAGACAATGGGCAAACACTCCTATAGAGTAGCCAGAATACCCTCCCTGCATAGTGATGCCCTTGAGCCTGAAGCACAAAGTTGTGGCCATAGCTCTGCTCCTCCAGACAAGCTCTCATACAGTCTCCAAGCAGAGCATTCATCTCCCACTGCCATTTGCACCCAGAAGTGCCTGCCTGGCGTTTCATATCCATTCAGGATCAGCACTTGCCACATACTGCCCATAACCACACAGCTTCTCTATCTCTCTGTGCTGTTAGACATAAAAAGACCAAAGCAGTCAGAAGTCAAGACCTGTTATTATATTTTCTTATTGTTCTGCAAGAAGTTCAGGTTGGTCTACACTTGTGCTCATTATCAAAACTAAGTGTAAGAACTGCTGTTCAGTGAGCAATTCTAATCTCTCTCTGCTTTTGATGGCAGATTTTCTATATTCAAAACAAATATAGATAAATCTTTTTGACAGCTTTTTTTAAACATTTTTCTTTCAGTATTGACCCCAGTCATAGAGTTATCTCTTCAGTCACTTTCCAATTTGCATTTGTAAGGAAGGCAAAGAACCACTCACTGTTTATTCATGGTCTTTTTTTACACGATGTTCAGCCTGAGAGAGCACAAATATTTATTAAGGGTCTTTGGACATGTTGAAGGGAAGCTGGCTGGAAAGGACACAAACACTGGAAAACTCATTTGGCTCTTTTCATCCCATAGATCTGGCTGCTCTCAATTTAAAATTAGTGCATGTGTCCTTCTATGCTGCTGGACTCTTGCAGACAGCAACCCTCCATAGCATGTGTACCGTTTCTCTTTTTTGCCCTCTTTTTCTCTCACACATAAACCAAAACACAGACAGAGACACACAGACACACACACTAGAGCACACACGCACACAGAGTAACAGCTTGTCAACAGCTTTAGCAAAGAAAAATACAAATGATAATTAGAAACATGTGACCATATAAAAGCAGCACAGAAAGTAAAAGGTCTTTTTTTCAAATGACCCAATTAGAAAAGCTTGGAGTGTTGGCTACAATATATTGGTTTTACACAGCTTTTTAACACAGACTTCTTGTTTTAAAACAGTGCGATTTATTGCTCATAAAGAAAAAAAAAAAAAGAAACAAAAAACCCTGGCATTTAATACTGGTAAAATTAAGCCTAACAATACCTGCCTCAAGAAATCACCAGCCTTTTAGCTCTATCAACAGAGCACTGTGTATTTGCCATCCTATAATGACCATCAAGAAGCCAGCACCAGGACAGCTGTCAACTCATGAGAGAACATGAAGAGACACTCCAGTTCCTCTCTGGAGAGACACGCCTCACATGGAGAAGGCAGGCACAGGTGGCTCCACAACCCTTGCCTGTACCATCCAGCTTGGCTGAGTCAAAGGCAATGTGCAGAGGAGGGGAAGGGGCAATGGAGTGAGAAGCAAAGGATCTGGAGGCATTAAGAAATGCAGAAAAATATGGAAAAAGGAAGGTAGGGGTCATTGTGCAAGCAAAGGAATGGATGAGCAATTCTTGCCCAGGGTCATGTTAAAAAGAAGATCATGGGCTATACAGCCAAGGGTTTTCCCCAGCTTAGTTTCACCTACTCACTTCTTACTCCACATTCTTGTTTAATAATTTTCTTTGTTCTGGTGAACATGCATGTCATTTATTCATGCAAAACTATTAATCCTAACTTATTCATTGTTTAGAGAAGCTATATTTAGTTTCAAATAAATCAAACCTCTCAGACTTGTCAGTTTTAAACATTTTAATTATGGCAGCTCTTCCCACACTAGGAATAGCTTGGTGGGGTTTGTCCCCACCACAGTGGGAGTGCAGGGTGGGGCTGCAAAACCAGCTCAGGGCAGCAGTGAGGGGAGGACATAAACTGGCTCCAACATATTGTGGGTTTGGACTGAGCTAATTAAAGCAAGGGACAGAGTTCATGAGAGAAGAAAGAGCTAGAGAAAATAGCTTGGGAAGTGCTGAGTTAAGACCATATTCTGCATTACTAAAGGCATTCTAAGCAGGTTTCTGTATCTTTAGCTGAAGAGAAGCCCAAGCTTTCGTATGGAAGAGAGGTTTAAAGCTGTGCAGCCATTGTAAAAGTGGGAAGGATGTAAAGTTTGAGTTTCTACATCCATGGGGGCTTAGAATTTCTCTGCTTATAATGCTTTCATTGGGAATCAATGGCATTGCCCATTTCTCAGGCAGTCTCTGTGTCCCATAGGATTAAGCTGGATGAAGCAGCATGGAAAAATAATATATGCTGTGTATGTAATGAACTGCTTAATCATTTTTTCCAAGAATCCAAAAGCATGTGAACTTCATTGAAAACTGCAGATGCCAAGTTTAGAGCTTTACATTCAAACTCTGTTTGAGAGTCTGTAATGGAAAAAAAAAAAGAAAAAAGAAAAAAGAAAATTAAAGAAAGAAAGAAAGATGCATTTACTTGGAAAAAAAGGCATAATATTTCCTTCATTTCAGTGTTCTGAAATGAGTGTGGGGATTTTATTCAGTAGTTTATTTATGCTGGTTTGAGAAGAATAAACATCAGATTTTTACTGTTAAAGGTAATTTTATTAAGAAAGCCACTGAAAATAGGGGTTGAAAATATTAGACTCTAACAATAGTAGCACGGTGACATTAATAATGGTTTCCTCATGGTAATCCTTTTAGTGATACTGGGTATCTCACCCATAGTTAGACAAGGACATTCAGATATACTTGATGCTTACAATAAACATCTCAGAATGAAAAAGAGAAGCACTGGGAAGATACCATATCATTTGTAATACAAATTATGTGAACACTTAAGCTTAGAGAGTGACAATTAGCATTTTCCCTATATCACACTGAAAATTTAGACATTATCCTCAACAGCCTGATTTTTTTTTTCTCTCCATATATGCAAGGGATCCCAAGACCTACTGAGTCAGAATCAGGCCCCTGTAAAATATTCACACCTTCATAGGGCTGTAGGTTGATCTAGGGAGAATGAGGTCAGTAAGATGTTACCTGGTTTCAAAGACTGAAAGGTACTAATTTTATATGCCAGTTAATCCATCATATCACAAGGAGACTGAGGAAATGCTTTTATCTTTAAAATGACAGGCATTAATAATGTTACTAGAATTTCCCTTATATATAACTTTAATACTTTCAGGACTTTTAAATGTCTGCACAATGGGAAAGCTTCTGAAATATGAAAGGCAATGTCCCTTTCCGATTTACTAGCATTGCCAGCATAGGTGTGGGAAGATGAAATATGTTCTCAGGAAAAAGAAAATGTTGGACAACAGAAAGGAGAGTTATATTATATAGGCACTCAGTGACAGCATTGTAGCTGGTTCTGTAAAGAGAAAGCCCACCTGTGTAGTGGGGTTGCAGCCACCTTCCCACTTGCAGATATAGTAAGACATGAGTTTTAAAACAACCATTGCAATCGACCTTGCGAACTCTCTGGGAAATTTGCAAGATGAAGTCCAGAGCAAGCAGTCTGGAAAGCCTCAGCCACAAGCTACAGGTATGATCATGAAAAGAAATGTCTGACTTGTCTACTCAGAGCATCATAGCCTCTGCAGCTTTCCTCACCCTTCCTCAGACGAGGTTTTGGAAACCAACAGCTGCTTAAAAAAATGAATAAAGGACTCTACTAGGATTGCAGGTCATATCAGGTCATGTTTTCATAATCTCAGGTTAATGGGATGCCAATCTCACCTCTGCCCCAGGACAAGAAAATAATGCCAGAAAAGAGCCATTTCTTTTTATGTACAGTCTATTAAAGGAAGTTTCACATTCTGTACTTCTGATATACATTTCCTTGGACCACATCAGCTCATGACAAGAACATGATAAGCACAATCTGCATTTGTGCTTACTCAAGCCTCTAACAATTCCATAACAGGGTGCCAACATGCATTTCAGCTGGATGAAGCTGAAGGAAGCATGCCTCAGTCTGAAACAAAATTAATCATTCCCTGAACTACTCCCAGAACATTTTTCTCCCAATGTACCTGAGAATTAGCAGGAAAAGATGTACCTCATGGGCAGAACATAATGTAACAATGAGTTACTTGGACATCCTTGCGGGTAGCACTTACTGGCCATGTACTGAGCATTTAGCAGCCTGTCATTACTCTTTTGCTCTTTTCTTTCCAGGCTAATGGAGTTCCTGGGAGCAGTTCAGTAATGGAGCTCCACAGGAAGTTAGTGTCCCTGCTTTTTTGTCTTCTCACCTTACTTAATCATCTCTTTACTATAGGACCCATGTTAGCTATCATATAAGAGCTGAATCTCTGCCAAAGTATGGTGGAGCTCAGAGGGTGGGGAAGAGAGATCACAGAAACAGCAACCCACACAACTTCTTGTTTTTGCATCATGAATTAGTCACTACCATCGCACACCTGCTTCTCTTTAAAAATCAATGAGAAAAAATATCCCAGTAAAATGATACAGGTGAACAACCAGATCTATGTACTGAAGTTCATGTAATCTGAATGACTGCTTTTCATGCTACTTTTCATTAGCAGCACGTTAGTACAGCACACAGAGATTTTTATGACAGCAACAGCGATTCATTGCCTTTGTTAAAGGTAATTTGAACATGTGCATAGAACAGATCTGTAGAAAATCTACAGGATATTCCATTTGGTTTTTATGATTCAAGCTCACTGTAGACTGTACAGTCACAGTTTTCCATTTCTGCTGGAAACACTACCAGCTATTTTTTTTTTAATTAACTATGATGTGCAGATATGGAAACTGAAGGTTACCCATTTGCATTTTTAGTCACCTACTTTCTTTCTCTTCACACATACACTTCATTGATCTGAATTCTACATTAATTTTCATCAGATAACAGATTCAGTGGATCACAGAATGTTGCTAATTCCAAAGTGGAAATATTTTTGCTTTGTTTGGCATGGGATGCAGTTTTAATACTGGGCTTTCAGAGTCCACATTTCATAAGCTAACTGGATGATTTGAGTGAGGCAATATGAACAGAGAGGCAATAGAATATGCACAAACAGTAAAATGAAGTTATTGTAATATCCATTGCTTTATTACCTCAGTGTCATATTTATAAAGTTTCTTTCTTCACAGACATCCTATGCACAAAATAATTCCTTACTTTCCTCTTGGTCTAATGCTGTGGAATTTTTCAATTTTCTTCTCAGCAAACACCAAACCAGAGCACTGACAGTGTCTTTCATTACTGTCTGATCATTAACACAACCTGAAGAGTTTGCAGGATATGCACAAGATACTAACTTATTTGTCCTGACCAATTAGAACCCCAAAACTCTGATTCTGCACCAACATGAAATACTGAGTGCCAGCCTCAGTAAGGCATATCCCAGATCCAGGCTGTACTTGCAAGCATCCCACTTGTGGCTGGCAAAGAAGGAAACACTGCAAAGGTTATCTGTGCCGCAAAGGCAACCCCAGACCCAGGAACTTTCTTTCTGAAACTGTCTCCTGGAGACTGCTGAACATGTATATTGCAACTGCAGGAGTGAAGCTCAGAAGTGTGGCATGCAAGAAACCAAGCTCTCATCTGGGGCTGGTAGGAGAGGAATTCAGAAGTCCTCCTTTTCAGTTTTTTTTTCTTTACATAACCAAGTCAAATAGCTATATTCCTCAACTGCTGGGAAATCAAACACAGAGGCAGTTCCTGGACTGTGTAAAAGCAGTCACCCAGAAGGTGCAGGAGACTGGGAGGAAACTGGGGGAACCTTTTTAATGCACCCACAGGGAAATAAACTAGGAAACTGCTCCAGGGCACAGTAAGTGTAGCAGAGTAAGCTGCTTGCAAAAATACTGTGGGTGGAAGTACAGCCCTTGTCCCACATACATATCTGGCTCCGATAGAATGTGCTTAGAGCCTACATTCTGGAGGTTCCAGGTATCTCCACTTTCGATGGAAAAGCGAAGAAAAATGCTGGATTCTATATATGCAGATAGCCACACGTGTGAAACACACCTTTAAGGATGCTGGATCAGGAAATAGTGCCTTCACATATTACCAAAGATTATAGTTCAGCAATAATGAAATACTCTACGAAAACTGATCTCTGAATCTACTTCAGTATGTTGCTCTTCAGCTTGAAATAGCTGTGTTCAAAAGCGTAGAGTGTGGCATCAGGACAGCAGGAGATCCTAAACTTGACTTTGGTTTTTTAGACCCTTAGAAAGACAGTAAGTAATTCTTGTAAGCTTTGCATGGAACAGACAGCACTGCCTTACACAGGAAAGATCAGAAGGACAGAGTTGAAGCATCAGAAACTCATAATAATTACTAGAACAAGATCTCCCTGTTATTTTAGCTTCAGACTGAGACTAAGAGGTAGATGTTGTCTTCCTTATTATTTTATGGGTGTCCTGATAGCTGACCTGGGGAAGACATGGGCAAAACCAAAGGCAAAATCTTTAGGCCATATAGCTGGTATAGCTGGTGAACCATATTTTTAGGGAGTTGTCTGGTGCCACTGCCATGCTGGCCAGTGGCTGGCATTGCAGAGACCAGCAACTACCCTAAATCATTGCAGTTCATGACAGCAATACTTGCACCTGAGATAGGGAGGAGGTCCTGTTCCACAGCAGCACAGATATACCTCTTTTTTCTTTAATAAGTGATCCAGAAAATATGTCTTATCACAGGAATAAGAGGCTGGCCAACTCACCAAAGGCTTGCAGTAGCCCACTAGGGGCTGGCACAATCTCCACAGAAGGGTCTGCTTGGAGCTGAGCAGAAATGACCCTGTTGAGCACGTTGCTCTCATTTTGGACATATGGAACCAAAATTACCTGCAGAAGTGCTGCTTCTATCACCCCTCCCAGCAATACCTTTATGGCTTACTGCTTAGGATAGGGGAGCAGCTGGAGTAGTCAGAAGCATCAAGCATCTGCCAGCCTAACTGCTTTTGTAACCAGAGACCAAAGGCAGCATTTTGCAATAAGCATCTCCTTTGTAAATTCAACCCTTAATTTCTTTCTGAAGAATTATTTGGTTATGTTTTAGGCAAGCCTCTGGCCTTTTCTGAGAAACAGCTTGAGAGAAGGTGTACAGGTGCTGAACAAGAATCTCAACTTTAAAAAAAAAAAAATCTTCGTATTTGTTTCCTTAGAGTTATTTGAACCAAACAGCATTTTGCTGAGACAAATGACAGCTTGACTGGAACAAGCCAATGAAACACACATGCACAAGTTACAGCTTGTTAATATTAAGAATTATGTCTTTCTGAATGACAAGTAAAAAATCTCTTTTGCAACTTTGTATGGCTCAGAAAGAAGTGTTTTCTTCTTTTGGCAAGAATTTAGGTCTATTGTTGAATCAAAAATCACAGAATGGTTTGAATTGGAAGTGACATCAAAGATCATCTCATTTCCAACTTTCCTGCCATGGGCAGGAGCACCTTCCGCTATACCAGGAATCCAACCTGGCCTTGAGCACTTACAAGGATGAGACATCCACAATTTACCTGGGCTACCTCTGTCAGTGCCTCACTACGCTCTCAGTAATGAATTTGTCCCTAATAGCTGACATAAACCTGTCCTTTTTTTAGCTTGAAGACATTTCCCTTGTCTTATCACTTGTCAAAATTTCCTCTCCAGCTGTGTTGTAGCCCTTTTAGGCGCTTGAAGGTCCAGTGTCTCCCAGGAGCCTTTTCTTCTCCCAGCCGAACAACAGCTTCACAGGAAAGGTGCTCTCCTAATATTTCTAGGGAACTACAAGATCATCATCATAATTTATGAGAGGTGGTAACAAATTCCTAATTATCATTAATAGGTTTCTCAAAAAAAAACCCCTTTCTTTCCACTAAGTTTGTTTTTTACTTTTCCTCTGAGGCAGAACTTAATGTTTACATATAGATCAAACAATTCTTGATTTGATTTCTTGTTTGCTGTTTTGGTTTTTTTTTCCCAGATGGACTGGTAACTCATTATTTTATGGCATTTTTAAAGCATTTGCTATAATTTAAAAATCTTCATTGGTCCTTTTAATCACTTGGAAGGTGGTTTTTTGGGTTTGTTTGGTTTTTTTTTTTTTTAACTTTAAAGCTAAATAAAATTTTGATCCAAATCAAACATCTATGCATTAAGATCCATATACAAAATCTCTTGTATGTACATCTAGAATTCTCTGCTTGGGATGAGTGCACAGGATGGTTTGACCTTTGTGTTTTTCAACATTTTTGAAACTGATTTTCAAAACTAATTTTCTGGCCACTCATTATTACAATTATTCCATTTCTATAGGTGATTACCATATTTCAATATGAAGTCTCAGGGGTCACTTCTGTTTTGTTTAATATGACAGGGCACAATCCAATTGATTTCCATAGCAGGAGCAGACTAAGGATAAGTGCCCATTCAACTCTTATAACTGGATAAATCTTAATTTTTAAAAGTGAGGCTTCATTCATCTAAGCTCACTTTACTGGCATGCTTCCAAATTACAGATATGCAGTGCTTCCCTTGAGTTTGTAAAAGTACACCATTGTCTCAAACATCTTTACCACATCTGGTGAAATGTGTACGCCAGTGTCCCGCTCTGCTCGACCCAAGATGTGCAGACATCTCCATAAGCATAGCTCAGTTTACTACACCAGCCAATTTACACCTTATCTGAAATATATCCTAGATCAGCTTAAGATACTTGGGATGAAAAATCAAGAAATTTAGGCTTATTTGTTCTTTTCTTTGAAAAGACCAGCAGAGTGAACTTGAAAAGAGCTCATCTAAGTTGAAGTCTTGACTTTGCAAAGCATTCCTTGTGTTCTGTTGGGAATTAATTTCATTTCTCAACAATTCTTCTTCCTATCATTAAGCAGTTTTTTCTCTTTTTTTCTCTCCCATCTATTTCCATCCTTAACACTTCCTTGGCTTCCTGCTGTTTCTAACAATCTTAATATTTCCAGATGCCAATGTGATACAAGTGATAACCACACATTTTCATACAATTTCTGCTGTGGCAGCATGAGATGGACTGAGTCTGATGGGTTTATACCAAGGTGCTTTTATGTAATTAGGTGCTTTGGGAGAAAAAATATAAAAGAAACAGTCCTGCTTTATGAACATTTGTCATCAGCCAAAGCCTATAGAATCTGAATACCTTAGCTTCTCTGCCTATATCGAGGAAAAAAAAAAAGAGAAGAAGAAAGAAAAAAAAGGAAAGAAGAAAAAGTGTGTATATTCTAGAATATCAGTAGTTATCCTCTTCCTTCCATGAGGATCTCTGTTAATGGGTATGAGCTCCAAAAAAAAAAAAAAAAACAAAAAAGAAATCTAAGACAGAGTAAATATTTTCCCCTCTTGTTCCCATCTTGTGAATTTTGGACTTCAGTTGTAAGAACATGGTCCTTTCCTCTCTGATCCTTAAATCTGGCACCAGCTGCAGTAAGGCTTCTCAAAGCTCTTTGATGAGTGTAAAACTCTGAAAAATTTGAATTAGAAAGTAAGGGTGAATTCTTAGGATATCAGGAAGCACTAAAGGGAAAAAAATGGGAGGCAGAATCACATTAATATGTGTGATTTCATAAAGAGGTTTTCTTTCCAAATTCTCCTCCAAAATGTTAGTCTGTATAATGAATTGGACTAACAGTTATGCTATGAATGCAACAACTACTGTAAAATGTGATAAAAATGATGGGTTAACAATCTACATGGAAAAACAGTGACAAGACAAAATAATAGTGATTTGATCTGCCATGTGAATATTCAGTTGAGTCTGTGATGAGAAAAATCTTTAATGATTAGATGCTATATCTGTCAAAAAACCCTGGGAAAAAAAACTTCATGGAAAGGAAAATATTATTCAGACCCCAATGCTTGTAATCAGTACATTATTAACAACTTTGATAAAATTGGATAACTAATATGTAGAAGTGTCATAAAAGCATGTAGAGTCTCTAGCATACAACATGAGCTGTTGTTTAATAAAAGAGAACCTGGTTTAGTCTAAAACTTTTATAAACAACATCTTTTTATATTGTCCTTTACGTTCAGAAAATTATCCCATTTTTCAAGAGCTCTTTTCTTAGGATCTTAATAACAGAGTAGAGAATTTTTGAAAAGGCTTTTCAGAGATAATCTTCTCAATTTTTAAGGCGTGACTGCACATCTTATTTGATAGCAGCAATTTCATTTTTAACTGCATGAAAGTTTCCCTTGACTATATTGAGGTATATTAAGGATGTAAATATTACATAGGCACATATCTATAAGGGAGTGTGTGGTGCACATGAAGGGTATGTGCAGGTTATTCAGGACTGCTTCTGCTGTTATGCAGGTTGATAATATTGAACTGGCAACTCAGACACTGTCAGACATCTTTGAAAATATACTAAATGTACAGGTGATGCATTTTGAGGCAAGGTTGGTGCAGACAGCCTTTAAGATCCAGAAGCATTAATTCAAGTCATGTCCTGGACTCACTCTGATGACAGTCCTCATGTCTTATCACTCCAGCTGCAAAGAGTTAGGGGTCCATTAGGCTTAGAAAGCCAAAAGCACCCAGCTGTGAGCTTTTGTATCCCTCTGTTTTATGCACCTACTGTAAGGAGATTTCAGAAACTGCTCTAAGGCACTTTGCTCAGGTGAGACTGTTTCCATTAGGTAGTGGTGAACATGTTCTTACATGTTACAAGAGGGGTATTTACAACACAAGAACCCCTGGTGGGAAAATCTATTCCAGAAGAGGTCTGTGCAAGACAGGATGTTTTCCTGCCTGCAAAAGTATCTTGGCTTGCTTTTATATAAAATTCACAGTGTGCATAGGGGCTCACCCAAAAACACGAATGCAAGGCAAAATCACACCTCTCAATTACTTCACAGAACTGACCCCAACAAAAAATACTAAATGTTTTTTTAGCATGACCTGGCATGCTGATGGAGTATATAGAATTAACTACAAAAGAGTATAGAGAGTTCCAGTGACATCTCTTACACAGAGTCACCTGAAATGTCTCAGGTTGGATTGCAATGAGATCTGATATTAGCCAGCTACTGGGGAAGATATCCTCTGCCTAGGAAATCCTCCCAGAAATGCAATCAGCAACTAAATGGTCAGTGAGAAAAAGCACAAAAGTGATATCCTTCTGTTCCCAGAGGTTTGATTCTCTCCAACTTGTTTTTCCTGTTGAAATGAGACCCAGCTAATAAAGTTCTATATGATGTATTCAGATTCCTGTGGTAACAGTGGATGCTTTTTATTTTTTGCATGACATTTTTTCAAAGTCAGCTTTATATGTATGATTCCTGCTTGCCAAATATCTGCTCTATTTGAAATCTATATCTAGCCTGAAACATTTTGTTTTGTCCTTTGGTTGACCGTCTGTGCCAGTGAAAGGCATCCTTGTGAAGAAGTGCCCCTTGCTCCTGTGGTTACCAATACTGTTCCACAGTTTCCATGGGTGATGCTGCTCCAGCCACCCTGTGCACCCTGTTGAGTAATTTATTGGCCAAGATCCTAACAGTGGAAAGGCCTGTCTAGAATCCTGCTGAATTTTAAAAGGTAGGAATATTGCACTTCATAACAAGCAGCCATTAATGATAACAAACAATATAATTATTATGGAATTTTGCCTTGCATATGCATGAAATTCCCAAGCATAATAAAAAGCAAATGAAATAAGTTAACCTCTTGTGTGCTGTTCTTCCTGGTACATAATTACAGTGTAGTGGAAAGAGCATGACCCTGTAGCTGTCCAAAATTATAATTAGCATTCCCCATACTGCAGGCTATTATCTGGTGGACAGTTTTGTCTCTCCTCTATTCTGACTTGTGCAAAATTATACCCTTAAATGTGAGTTCATGACCCTTTCTCCAAGTCAGCCTTTTGTTTTCAGCGTAGCCTCAAAATCAATGGACTGGCAGGATGTGCAGCATACACCCACAGGGTCAGTTTGATGCTCATTCACTAGATACATATGGTGCATTGTAAGGATCTATATGACATGACAATGATTTTCTACTTTTCAAATGTAGCCACATGAGATTAGGGCATTAGGCAGAAAAATGCTGCCAACTCTTTATGTCATCCTATTAATGGTGAGTAGCAGACTCTGTACATTTTTCTTGGATTACAGAGCAAAAACCAGCTCAAAAATCTTCCTGTTTCTCTTCTCATGTATAAATGAAGCTGTGCATTGTACCTCATTAAAGCAAATGGAGGCACCTCATTAACACTCACCAAGAAGTAGTTTTCATGTCAGAATTGTAAGTCTGTATAATTCTGACATGAGAAGTTTTACCAAAGGAAAACCCATTTTAATTAAGGTGATACTGACAGGTTTTAGCAAAAGATTAACAATCAGAAGTTCGGAATTTTCCCTAGACTCAGATCTGATGGAATAACAAGATCCTTACCACAATCTGGTTTTTCAGTTGAAAATTTCTGGCATTGTTAATTAAGGGACTTGACTTTCTAAAATTCTTTTTACTGTTATCTTTCTTCTCTTACAGGTGAATTCGGGGATCTGCACAGGTAAAAATGTAACTGTGGACAAGTTTCTCTAATTTTAATTCCAGAATGAGAAGTCCTATTTTCAAAAGTGAAGTTCATGTAAAGCTCCAAATGAGCTCAAGCAAAGAAAATCATCTAGGAGGAAATCTCAGATAGATGCACTCTTTATAAAGCAATTTTCTCATGGGGCCCTGACTGGTGCACCAGTGATCAACACTGTTACAAAATAGGCATTTTTTAAAGAATCTACTAGGGCAAAAAATTTAAGACTCCTGTTATTGAAAAATCTTTCATTAGATTTCTAGGGTAAAAAAACAAAGGTATTTTTTTCTTATTATTTTTATTTTTCACATGATGGTGGTGTAAGAAAACATTTTAAAAATAGGTCTCTTTTGCTCCATTTATTTTCGGATTCCCAAATAAGTAGGATTACCATAGTCCAGACCTCTAAAACAGCCCTCTAAATCTGAGACACAATGCTGCTGCTGCCTAATCTGAGATATCGCTGCTACATGTGTTTCTGTACAATTCTATATTACATTTTCTTCTCCTGCCCAGAAAAGAAAAAAAACCCTTTGCTTCATCCAGTGTGAGTATGGTAAATATCCATCCATTCAATTTGTCCTGAATGAACTTTTTGTCCTTTGAAGTCCAAAAAGCAGGCAGTACCTAAAACTGAAGTCTACCATCAATTGTACCAGAGAATACTGGCAATTTACAGAATCACAGAAGGGTGATTGTGTTGTAAGGGACCTCAAAGCTCATGTAATTCCAACCCTGGTGCCATGGGCAGAACACTTCCACTAGACCAGGTTGTTCAGAGCCCCATCCAACCTGGGCTTGAACCAGGGATGGGGCAGCCACAGCTTCTCTGGGCAATCTGTGCCAGTGCTTCACCAAATTCACAGTGAATAATTTCTTCCTAATAACCTCCTTTCTGTTTGAATCTATTCTCCCTTGTCCAATCACTCCATGACCTTCTCAAAAGACCCTCTACTGTCTTCCAGACCCTTTTTTTTTTACTGGAACTGGAAGCTGCTCTAAGGTCTCCCCAGAGCTTTGTCTTCCCCAGGCTGAGCAAGCCGAACTCTCTCAGCCTTTCCTCACAGCAAAGGTACTCCAGCCTTCCGAGCACCTTCATGGCCCTCTCCAGACTCTCTCCAGCAGATGCACCTTTAGGTCCCTTAGGCTATGTGTACTCTGATGAACAAGATCTTGCTCCAAAGAATGCTGAGATGGTGCTCACCATGTCAATGTTATCCAGAGTCAGAGGCTTTAGACCATGCCAAACCCATGTAACGATTCTTTGCAACAGGGATTGAGCTAAAGCAGCCCCACTTTTACTTGGGATATCCAACTGGATGTAGACAGTGTGCTAAAGGTAAAAAGACCGAATCTGATCACTGACACTCTTCCATTATGTGGCGCTTTTTGACTCATTTCCCATCTTACTAATAGCGAGAGCTGAGTGAAAATTTTGAGTTAAATAATTAATACAACAAATTTTAGCCTATTTTCCTAATTTGCAAGCAAATAATGATTTTTAGCAAATTTTTATTCAAATTTATCAAATGCATGCTGCACAGTTGTTTGGTTACTTCACAGCTGAACACAACTAACTCCACAGGCATATTAGATGATTAAGTTCTGAAAGTTCACATATACTGTTTAATTGTAGCTAATTAACTAGGAGTTTTAGCCTTATTTTCCATGTGAAGGTTAAGGAACAAGCTGTACAACTAACAGCTATTTTCCTTCTCTGTTTCTGAGACTAGTGTATTACTAATTTATCTAACTCCATGAGGTACAATGAATTTATTTTTGTTAGTTTGTATTATAGTTTTTCCTCTGAAAAGTGAACCATTCAACAAATTGTAAAATTCTGTTATTGAAATAATTTTTATTCTTCTTATAAATCTAATAGCTTTTTTGCTGTTTTCATAGCACATTACTCACACTGCACTGACACACAGACCTTATGGCTGGCACTTGAACTTTTACTATAAGTTTATTTTAAAAAATTACCTGCTCAGCTAACTGAAAAAATGTTTTTTTAATAAATTGGCCTCTACAATAAAACTTCAGTTTCCTCTTTATTTGGTATCCAAGATTTTTTGAATGCTTTCCTTATATTCTATTATTTGTACTTTTACATAGATTCATATGTTAATGACAAGGAAGTCAGTATTGTGATATTTTCATAATTTTATAGTAAATACATAAATACCCCTAGTTGATGAGAATTTTTAGCTATTATATAAAGCAGCTTTTAAGTCATATAGCTAACCCTTCCCAGATTTGCTCTTTTATACGGAGAAAAGAACCGATACTAAGTTTGTTTCCATTATTCAGTGCCAACTGAAACAACAAAAATATTGACCTGGTATTTAGCATCTGAAGCACTCCCGAAGTTAAATCTCTCTGCTTTTCCACTGTGCAATGCAGAGAATGTGGTGGGAACAGAATAGCAAGGCAACTCAGCTGGAAAATATCTCAGATGAAATATTTGTTGAGCAGTTTTCTCGTGTGAATATGCCTCCGGTTGGTATATGCCAGTCACTAGTCCATGGCATTTGTTTTATCTTCTGTCTCAAGGATTTATTCCCAAGGAAAAACTGCTGTGTAAGGCATCATAACTGTGGAGACAACAAAGAAATGTTGGTTTTAAAAAGAGCTCTATATTTCATACGTCTAACAGACAAAGAGTCAAGTTGTAATATCCTCAAGGGTCCTTTCTTCAGATAAGAATTTTATAACAAAGTAACATTAAGGCAGGTTCTCTTTTTTCTTTTCTGTTGGACTCATATTCTTTACTGCCAACAGGACACAATTTTGCATTTTTTAAAGATGCAAACATCAAATATGATAGTGTTGAATTTAAAATGAACAACATCTCTATTATTAAAAAACACATTTTCCCCAGATATGCTGATGTCTCAATAGAATCTTTGTGCAGAAAAGGAAATAAGGCACATATAAGTGTTTATCAGCTTTGCAGCTTACAAAACCAATGTCCTGAATGAAGACAGCAACATATCCACTGGGTGTTATCTGATCAAAAACATTCCACATGTACAAATCAAAGCTAGGAGGAAAAAGAACCATATAAAGATGAGATAGATGAGAAAGCAGCCACATTAGGAAAGCTTCTCCTATTTAAACAGTCAGGCTTTAAAAAAAGATAAAATGAGAGCTAAGTGAATACCCCTTCAGGGTTCATAGTCTTACAAATGTGTCTTTGAATCAGATAAAGATACATAATAATTCTGTTTTCCAGCATGATGTGGACACTTGCCTCTATGTAAAGCACATTTGAAGGTGTGTACAGACAAAAAAGAGAGCTAAGCTTATAAAGGCAGACAGACATTTAATTAAATTCATATTACAATTAATGTTGCAAAATTAAATAATATTAGCATTATGTGCTGTACACTGATGCATAATACTTATGGCATCCTAATTTACTTCTGACCTACACTGAGTAAAAAAACGCATCTGTGTGTTACTTCTCTCCTGAATGTGGCAGTAACCAAGCCACAACCAGCAAGACAGAGGGTGTCTCTCACATGCTGACAAAATTCCCATGGAAAGGTTGCTCAGTTAATGGTACTTTCCTCTCCAAGATGATCATTCTGGAGAGTCTTTCAGCTCTTATTTATAAGCTATTTTTGTCTCCAACTATAAAGGTTCAATAAATAGCTCTATCACTACTGCAGCTAAAGAGGCTGGCTCATTTATGCATCCCCTTTGGCTTACTTTCATGCCTAAGGTGACAATTCCTCATGAAAATTTTCTAGGGGGGCAGGCACAAGAAACATCACTCTCCCATCTATATTCTTGGGTTTCTGGAGGATATTGGATTATATCATCATCACCACCCTTGCAACATATTTAGATGGCTTGTTAACTCTTTCCACAAAATATGCACATATTCGATGGGCTTTTTTTTTTTTACATATTAATTTCTTGAGCTTTACATTTCACATTTATATAGCCAACGATTTGCTTGTGAATAATTTACAAACAAAAATTGCTATTAAGTTTGTAAAAAAACAGAATTACTCTTACCACATGACTTTTTAAATTCAGTCCACTTAAAAAAAAAACAAACTATCATGTAGAATACAGAACAGCATTAGTGGTGGAAACACCGAGACAGTTTCAACATTTGACTTGCCACAATGATTTTTCAGGAGCTGTTTCTAAGTTAAAAAAAAAATCCATTGCTGGAAAGATGAAGAGGGAAAACCAATAATTGTGATAATGGATATCAATCCTGAGTAATTCTCATGTAATTCTAAATCTTTCATTTGTACAATATAATTTGCCTATATTCTTTAAAAGAATGATAATTAGTAATCTCTTTATGTGCTTAGAGGAGCAGAAATGTCATTGATTAATTAATTAAATACACTGGGAAGAACAATACCAAATGCATTCATGGCTTTAAATTCAATACAAATTGCATATTTCCTTGGAAAAGTATGACTCATAGAACCATAGGATCATTCAGGTTGGAAAAGACCTTTAAGTCCAAACCTTAACCCAGCATTGCAAAGACTATTAACCAAAGTTCCCAAGTGCCACAACTACACATCTTCTAAATAAATCCTTCCAGGGATAAAGTCTCCACTACTTCCCTGGGCAGCCTGAGAGAGTTGTTTTGACAGAAGTCAGTAATTTGGATGGGCTGCAAGGGGCCACTTGCTCCTTAGCAAAAGCTCAAGGTGATCTCAAACATGTTGCCTTGTGCTTGCTACGCACTTTATGTCATCACCAGCTTGCTTAAAGAAAATTCAGCAGGAAACAGAACAAGAGACCTGAGCTGGCCACTCCTTTCCAGACTGAGTTTAAATGGCTTTACAAGGAGGGCAGAGCTGCTTGTAATGAAGAGTTAGCAGTCTTCAGGGGAGTTGCACCCACAAAATTGTTTGTGAAAATCTCCTTAGCAAAGTCATAGAATCTTAGCATAATATAGATTGGAAAAGACCTCTAATACCATCAAGTCCAAACATTAACCCAGCACTTTCAAGCCCACCACTGGACCATGTCCTTAAGCACTACATCTACACATAGTTTTAAACACTTTCTGGGGATGGTGCCTCCAGCGTTGCCCTAGGCAGCCTGTGCCAGGACTTGCCCACTGTTTTGGTGAGGAAATTTTTCCTAATATCCAAACTAAACCTCCCCGGGCTCAACTTGAGATTGTTTCTTTTTGTTCTATCACTTTCAGCCTGGGAGCAGAGACCGAATCCCACCCAGCTACAGCCTGCTTTCAGGTAGTTGTAGAGAGTGAGAAGGTTTCTCCCAAGCTTCTTGTTCTCCAGGCTGAACACGTGCAGTTTCCTCAGCTGTTCCTTACCAGGCTTATTCTCTAGACCTTTGTCCACCTCTGTTGCACTTCTCTGGACATGCTCAAGCATGTCAATGTCCCTATTGTCATGAGGGACCCAATACTGAAACCAGAATTCCTGCTGATGGCCTCAACATCTTGCACTGAAAACTGCAGAGAATGGAATGGTTTGAATGCACACTATGCAAACCAAGGTGTGTCCAAAAATTTCTCAGTTTGTAGACACTTCCTGGCAATGTAAAAACCATTTTGAAGCACAATAACTTTTGTTTTAAGTTGGTATCTATGGATGATAAGAAACATCAAAAGTAGTCTCATTCAGAGTGGAATAGTGTAGATACCTTCACAGGGACACCACCAGAATAGGAGCAGGACATCAAAGATGACCTGTAAGTCCATGAGTTCACCTTCATTTTGCCTCGACCTGTGTAGATAGGCACTAGAGGATGGCAAGATACTCAACCAAATCACAATTTTCAGTTCTATATCCTAAACTACATAGGCATCTCCTAATGTACTAACTTAATGCTATACCCCTTCTCGCTCCCTGTTTTCAAGACATCTGATTTAGGAGTGAGAAGATCAGTGTGGAATTGCTCTGAAGTTTTCTCTGTACAACAGAGATGACACAGACAATCTCTAACTTTTACTTATTTTCAGTGATTTGGGTTTTTTTTAAGAAAAAACTTAGTAGAGTTTACATATCTCAGAATATATTTGCTTTGCATATCACAGATAGCTGGCAGAATAAGTGCAGTTAGTTATATTTATTAGATTAGATTAATTTTATTTTATGACTATAGTATACTTACAGCACACCAGACCAGTTATGATTTTTGTCTTCTGATAGAATACAAGGACGGGAAAGGCATTACAAGAGGGAAAAAGAGAGCAAAATTGAACGGTTGTTACAGGGGTCAGCATTCAGTCTGACATGGTAAGGGAAGAAGGCACCAGTTCTGGGCTTTTATACTTCACAAATTACTTTGCTTTGCCTGTAACCCATGAAACTGCAAGTCACCAGCCAGTGATCCTTTACCTCAGAGCCCCAAGGGCCTAGGGGCTACTATTTTTTCCATAGTTAAACTCATGACAGATCTTCCTTCATTATGCTCCCATCTGAAACTAGGAGAGAGTTCTTTTCTGATTAATTCTTAAAAGACTGTGTTTTCTAAATTTAACACTTATTTGCCTTTGTTCTCCATGCAATGTAAAGCATGGGTACTTTGACATTTAAAAACAATCTGTAGAGGACTACATCATCTGAAGATACCATCAGGCTAATGATCCCTGAGCTTCTGCAATGTAAGACCTAGTTTTCAACTGTTTATGACCCCGCCAAATACATTTGGATTCTTCTTTTCTCTGCGAAGTGTGTTCCATTTTATTTTCCTTGCCAGGGATGTGAGAAGAGTTGTCTGTTTGCATTCGGAAATCTTAATCAGTCCAGTCACCTTTTGCAAAAGAAAAAAGAAAACTGTTTTAACAAATGAGAAATATGAAGGAAGAATTATAACTGGTATCACTTGGCTCACAGAAGCAGCTATTACCTCCTCCTGCAGGTCCTCCCACAGCTGTAACCCCCGCCAACTCTTGTCTAACTTGGCTTGTAGTCAGTGCTGTGATACTCAATTGCTTTGAATCAGTGTTGATGACTGAGATAAGGCAAACTACATTAAATGCTGGATATTAAAGATAGAAATTCTTTTGGTATGTGCTTGCCAAATATGGTTGATGCACCTGTTTTATGTTTAGAGTGGGAAGACAGTCAAAAAGGAAGTGGCTAGCTTTGAAAGAGAAGCAGTGCTTTCAATTTCTGAAAATAGCCCAGATAGAGAACTGAGTAATAAGAATACATTACTGAGTAAATGTGTGTTTGAAATGCACTTGGGCATTTTCCCTCTGTCATACACAAATAGTACATGCAATGGTTTCAAAGAATAAATTCATTTTCATGAGCCTGGAGTGCTTCTTATCTATACCTACCTTGGCAGATTGAAGATACTGCTCAGTGACACTCGGCAAAGGTTTGCCAAAAAGCCTGCGGTGAAATCCATCGTATGAATTGCCCTTTTCCCCCTGATTTTCAGTGCAGTTCTCACAGAGATATAATTCAGAAGACTTAAGATGCTATTGTACACAAGCTAACATTCTCTGGCATAGAGATTTTCTAGGCAACATATTAACTTTCTCAGTATTCTACAGGAAAACTGGTAGAAACTGCACTGCAGGTGGGGAAATTGCAACAGGTCAGAAACTTGTAGGTGCGTTGGACAGTAGAAGAAACACTGGTCACTGGTAAAAAGAAACCTCCATTAGAATATGAAAGTCTGCAATATCCTAGGATGTTAGGGATGAGGAAAAAAGCATTCCAGTGGGTGACATATCTGTTCTTCTTTGCTGGCCAAATCCAGCTAGATGGTACACAAAAGTGTCTTATAGTGAAGTGAACAAAGATTTTCCACATCTACTAGAGTGGTAACCCTGGAGCTATGGAAAAAAAAAATCTCTTAGAAACAACAGAACACTTGTTAGTACTTTAAAAGATTGTTCAAGCCAGGAGAAAAGGATTTTATGTTGGCTAGTTGAAAGAGAAAATAGAATTTACTAAGAAGTATGGTGTGATGACTTTTTTTAAACTTTTTTATTTTTTATCTTTTTTATTTTTTTCCAGTTTGACCATGCGTAGTCCCTCTGAGCAAAGCAGAATCTTTGCAACCTGTGATTCTGGTGATAGGGGTAAAAAAGAGCATGAAATCTGTGGAACTAATGCTAGAAAAGGACTCTTGATTAATTCCCACAGACTTATACCTATATTCCAGTACATAATGGAATCACAGCATTTTATCTGTAGGTAAATACAGAGGTGTAAGGTAAATGTGGTGACTCCTCTGCCTTGCAAAGCAAAAGGAGTTATAAAACCTCCACACAGCACACAGAAACTGTGTTAGGGAGGGATTGAGAAGGAGATAGTACAAATCCCCAGAGACAGCACTTGAACCATTAGAACTGGCTGATCAAGCATGCCATTCACACAGTAATGTCAGCACCACGGGACCAGGGGGGAAGTGATGCTGGTGGTGCTGCTGCTCTTCCACTGCAACTATTGAGCTTTGCTGAGAAGTAGGTCTGGAGAAGATTAGCACACAGAAATTTTGAGTCTCTTGTAAAAACTCCTCTGAGTTAAAATCCTATACAATTTGATATGATAATAAACATTAATTCCACATATGGAATTTTAAAAGTAAAAACATGCTTTCAAAAGCGCAAGCAGCATCTGGGCATGCTGCATGTATGAAATTAATACATAGCTTTGAAAAAAAATATTCTATTTAGAACAGAGATATGTCTAAAGTTTGGAGCACCAGGGTTTTTTTGGGGCCATCTAGACTGCAGACTTTGCCATCTGCAGATTCCTCTAGTGTTCAGGACTAGGGGTCAAATTTGGGATGAGTCTGCTTTGTCGATACAGATATTTAAATGCTATTCCTTGGCTATGTTCTTGTTTCCAAAAGGTAGAGAAATACATTGTAATACTGGTAACATCAGAAAATATTCACCACCATGCCTTTGGGATGTGCCTGGCTGTCTGTAGAGAAGGCACCGCACACACTACCCTTGTTAACTGCCAACTCCCAACAACTACTAAAAGGAATGAATTTACACTTTTGGAGATCTTCTGTGTGCTTGACCCAGCTCTCAGGCTGTTCTTCAGTGGAGAGAGTTTTTCTAAAAACTTCTAGAGATGAAAAGAGCAAGGATGAAATTCTCCCACCTGCACCATCTTGCAGACCACATTCCTCATTCCTGATGCTAAGTGGCATCCCCAGCTTGGTCCTGAACTCTATCTGCCTGTGTTATGCTAGCAAGACAGCAGGTATTCGTGGAATAGAGAAAAAAGCTGGAAACTATTATCTGTGACCTGTAATGAGATTTGAATGTGTTTTTTTTTTTTCCTAACCTGCAGAAGAAACAATAGAATTAATAGGTGAGGTTTTTAAATTATATTTGAATTCTTCAAATCTGGAATACTTTCTGTATACTTCTGTAGCATTGCTAAGGTGTGAGATAAAATGCAAGCTGCATATCTGGGGATGGTAACAATCAGCAGTCAGCATCTCATTTTGGAACCATAAGGAAATCTCACAGAGTGACAGATTGATGATCCCCATAGATCAACCTCTTGATACCAACATGGCAAGACTGACCCACATTATCTAACAATCCAATTCCAAATTCCTCAGATGTCCAAGGACACTGAGTATATGGGGTCTAGAATGCTCAGATTTTGATTCAAATTCACCTTTTCCCTGTAGATTTCTAACTTTAACATGTGAATTTCATCTGCGTTACTACCTTGGTCCTTCGCGTGTGTTTCTTTAAGATAGTCATCTGGAAAGGGAGAAGCTTTTTTATAGAAATCTGAAACATTAGAAAGATGTTCAGAGAACTGAGTGTTGTAGTTAAAATAGAACCAAAGTAAAATCAAATATTCTCTCACTTAACAAGCACACAGATAAAAAAATCACTTGCAAAGGTTTTTAACAAAAAAGACTACAAAAGCCTAAAAAACTTGTCACTTTTGAGAAACAAAAGTCTCCTTTGAGCCTTGAGCCACTTCTCTGAGCCTTGAGAGACTACTGAGCACAGTATATTTTACCAACAGACATGACTAGCATAGCATATTATCAGGATTAGCTGCCTTTCTTTATAAGGACATTATAGCCCATGTGGATCTGCCAACCTCTTCCTCTGCCATGTCTTTATTTGCCAGCGGGCTGAATTATTCACTGTCCACAATCTGAGTTTGAGCAACTCCTTTCAAAGAAATAAAAAAGGGATCTAGTGAGATTAGTGCAGGAGGATGAGGGACAAGATTTCATCCGTGAGACATGCTGGGAGGCACTCGCAGATTCTTGGGTTTGTTGTGGTAAACAATCTATTTTGCAGCAGATACTCTTTAATAATGATGATAGCTACTTAACTGCAACACTGAGTACAATGAAATAAAAAGTGGAATGGAAAAATCTGAGTAAGCTCAATCCTCTCTGTACCTGTGTGTGGTGGTTAGCATCAAGGTATTGCTCCAGATTGCTCGACATTGCTTGTTATTTCAACCAGGAAGATTTCTTTTACCATTACACTTCATTGATGGAGCTAGCAAGGTCAGAGGAGATAGCATGAAAGATGAGAAACAAGCATATGTGACAATCTCCAGGAAACCATTTACATGTGCAAAGCAAAATGTTTCCAAATCTAAGAGCTGTGCGAGCTTGACAAAGTATGTAAGCACCGTATTCTGAAAGCTGCCTCAAACAGACAGGTACCCATCAAACCAGAACAGGAGCTTCTGTGTTTGACCTTTTCCCGTGTAGTAAAGGTCAGAATTTGGGCTGGTATGGGCACTGGTGGAGGGGAGAACATGGGATACTATCTTTCAGGCTGGGGTCACATCCCATTGCAAGTTTGGGTCAATCTCCATGCAGGGAGGCATTAATAGCTGTAGAATGCACTGGTCTTAAAAAGCGCATGACAGTGATGCATGTAACTGCCTCTAACCCTGACACACTCACAGCCTCTGGAACAGTCTGTGATGCCACTTTTCCTGAGCAGGAGTTGTGTTCAAAATGGATTGAAAATTTTAAATGAAAAAAACTGCTCTCAAGCAGTCTAAACTCATGTTATTATCGAGTAAAGGGCAGTAAGAGTAGGTGTTCACCTGTCAGACTGCTCTATCGAAGACAAGAGCCTATTTCTGCTCTTCCAGGCAATGAATTAAAAAAAAATTACATGAAAAAAAAAAAAAGACACCAACAAAAAACACAACATCTTTGCTACAGAGACACTTTTAACAAGTATTCCAGAAAGAGCACCAGCTATCAAAAAGGCTGCCAGGACCAGAAGGAGCCATCAATCGAACAAGTTTACATTTCAAAGTTTTTTGAGAACAGCGAAAATGTCTTTACCCTTCTTGATGGGAAAACTACAGTGCTATAGAAAAGTAGCTATTTGCTGCTTCTTACTGAAATACATTTATCTGAAACAGGCCTTTAGCCCTAGGAATGAATGGTGCTAGAATGTTAGACACACACACACACACACACACACACACACACACATATATGTTAAGTAGAACCTGAGAGTTCTGCTCAGAGCTGCTTTGAGACTGTGGAGCCAGTCTGCTCTCTTTCCCTTTGCATATGCCATTGTTCAGCTCCAGGGCTTCTCTGGGATAATAGAGATGAACTGGTTAAATTTTTAAACCCTTTCCTGACAGTGTTTACAAGTCATCAGAATGCATCTGTCTAATTGTGACATTTGTCAGCTAATTCAGTCAAGTTCCCTCATGTGACAGCTTCATTCCCTCTAAAAGAACCTGCTGCAAACAAAAGGCCACTCTTTATTGTACAGCATCACTGCTCCCAGATGTTTTACAATTAAACTGCTAAGCCTCCCTGTCCCTAAGAAACCTGGAAGAGAATAAAAAAAAAGTGGAATGATTCTTAACAAGCTGCACTTTCTGTATCTGTGCTACTTATTTCTTTGTGCTTGATTTTTTTCTGAGTCATTTGAAAATGATTAGGCAGCTCAAATAATTGTTTCCTGGGTATATTAGCAGCTCTATAATTGTCATGTTTAAAGCTAAAGTTGGTAAAGACTGCAGTCTACTCTGGAATATTCAAACTTCCTAGACACAACAGCTCACAGATAAATGTTTTGAAACTTTTATTACTAGTTTGCCTCATAGTTCATTTCTTTGTTTCTTTGTAAGGATCCCAGATGGATTCAGTCTGATGCTGTTCTTCATTATACAACGCCACTGCCTGAACTCTGGATGGAAAGGTTGTTGTCTTGCCTTTGGCCAGCATTTTGCAGTCACTCCCATATGATGGCTATTGCATACTCTTGGGTGTGAAGGGTGCATGACAGGCCTTTACTTCTCTCTGGGTGCAAAAAAGAACAGATACCATCTACAATGACATATCATTTGTAGGAGCCTCAGACTGACTTACTGAAATAAATTAGACTTGGTGTAATTCATTGTGGGGTGGGGGAGAACAGTTACCAGTTACCATGCTAACTGTTTGTAAGTACCATTGATTCACAATGAACTCCTTTTGACCCACTGGTGTGAGGTTGTTGCTGTGTGAGGTACGTAATTCTCTCAACGCTGGTCCATTACTTCTGCTCAGGTCAAGCCTGCAGTGCAAACTCAAAGAGAATTAGCAGCCCTATCAATAACTAGCTGCAGAACTGCAGTCCAAATGATAGATCATAAAAATCCAAGGAAATATTAATAAAACGTGAAGGAATATGCATGTATATTCTATAGTTTGAGCAGCTGCTGTGGACTATCAACATCATCAGGAGATTTCAGTGCATTAGCATAAATTCAAATGACAAATGTACAGTGCTATTCAGAGACTCATTAATTTGCAATAGGTGCAGTGCTCATGACATATTAGTGAAAAATTCAAATATATTTGTAGCATTGTGAGTTTAGTTGCAGGACCTAAGCTGCAAAAATGAAAACGTGTGCAATTTTTTAGCAGTTTATTGAATTATGAAGTATGATTACTGTATGTGTACATCTTTTTAAGCAGATGAAGTCCAGTGTGCTCCAGCACCAAATTGCATGGTTTGTATTGAAATCTCCCTGTCAGGCAAATTCTGAGCTGGAGCTGAAATACCGGCTAGGTGCTGGCTGCTGCAGCATGCAGGCTGAGATCTCCCCCTTCTGGGTGAATGGCATTGACACTGAGAAAAAGAAAATTCTGTTCTTTCACGTCTTCTTTGTTATTTCCCTGTCTTGTCTGCCACATTAGTCACCGTGGTTGTGTTTTATGATGTTTAGAAGAGACATGAAAACAGAAATAAAACAATGCTATATTATTATGTGTGAGCATGATGGCTTCCTCTGTCATTCTTTGTGCACAACCATAGCTTTTACATGTAGGATAACTTAGACACATAGTATATGAAAAATCTTAGTTGGGAATAACTATCTTAAGCTATAGCTTTTTTAATCTGTAAAAAATGGAGAAAGAAAATGTTTATTTTTATAAATAAAATAATATTTTTATATGGGGAACAGCCCATCCATAGTACTCTTTCAAAACATTGAGATCAAGCTTGCAATTCTAGCACCTGATAACCGAAATACATCCCACTGGTATTTATCCTCAGTGCCTTGACTCTGCTGTGTGTGTGCAGCTCTGATGCATTGCTATAGTTTTCCAACCTCAATGAATGCTGTGAACTCTCCTGCATATTTATGCTTCCTCTTGGACCTCTAACTATATTTTTTCCTGTCCCTGAGTTTATATGTTTCTTTTTTGTCCACCTGGCTGTCACATCTAGTGTGGGTTTCTTTTACCAGAAGAAAAATATCTTTTAAGTTAATTGCTAGTACTTTTTCTGAGGAATAAAAGCTCTAGTTTTGAAGTCCAGGAACCACAATACCTAACTGGTAAAAAAAAATAACTGATATTTTCAAAAACACTAGGGTTTAGCAGTAAAACTTCTGAAAAATTTTGCAACAATCTGAGTTTTGGAGACAGGGAAATTAGTTGACAGTTGCATGTCCAACCCTATCAGCTGCTCTTGAACATTTGAATGTCTCTGTAAAATGAAATAATATTTTATATATACACACACCAGTCATTAGGTAGCACAATAATAAGAGCCTTAATAAAGTTTGCAACATCTCCCACCATATTTCACACCTCCAAATAAAAGGAAAGCCATTTGTCACTCTTACTTCTCATCTGTGCCATGCTACCTCCCATGTAAGCTATGGTATGTCACAGCTCAAAAAAAAAAAATCCCAAATGCAAAAAAGTGACAGAAAATAAGAGAATGTCATGTCTTTCCCAACCCTGTGAAGAGGATCACATTCCTCTGAATTCCCAACTTCTTGGTGCTTTGATAATCATGATGCTTGCCAGGTGAACTACAAGAGCATGTGAAAAGTGTTTAGCCCTATCCACATAAGGAAGAAAAGAATCAGCACATCACCAAATTAAGACTACAAATCACTATAAAGTAGCTTAAAGCTATGGTTTCCAAATTTCACAAACGCTTGTCTGACCTCAGCTTCCACTCCCTCCAAAGGCTTTCCAGGTAGACATCCAGGGTGAGAACATAAAAACTGCATGAGCTTCCCAACCGAGTCAGTTGAACTTCATACCCTAAAATCACACCCTAACATCTTCATTAACCTTGCCCAAAGCTGACCTGAATTTCCACATGACTTGGATCTGAGCTACTGGAAGAACAAGAAATGGTTTTGAGAATGAAAGGGCAGTAAAAATGGCATGGTGTGATGCCAGCAAAGGATGTGTCTGGCTGTGGAGATGTCAGGATCCATAGGTTTCCATAGGTTTGGACCCACAGGTTTCAGCCATGGGAAATGCTGAAAATCTGGAACAACACCCAAGACTGGACCTACAGTTATTTTAGACACAGAAGGGCAAACATTTAGCCACAGAGACTGCTCTGAGGGATTGATAAGAGGAAAGGGAGAAGAACATGGCCCCTTAGGATGGGAGAGTGCAGAGCCACTCCCCAACTTTCCTTTCTCCTTTGCAACTGAAATTCCCATTTTAAACAACAGAGCAGAGCCTGCCAAACATACCCATGTACAGCGTCCCTGTCTTAACCAGCGCTAATGGGACAGCTAAAGGTCCCTATCTAGAAAAAAATACTTCAGTGGCCCTCAGAGGCCTCTGTCTCTCAGTTGTTTCTTTCCCTCCCCTCTGCCCAGGATAAGACCAGAGCCAAATGTGTGGTCCCATGGATGATTGCCTGATCTGATTGCTGGTGCCAGCAGGACCCTAAAGTTTAAATGACAGCCATGGTATCAGAAGAGCCTGGAAATTAATTAGTCACCCTTCTCCTCCCACCACCCACAACAAAAGTGCTGAGGGTTGAGTCCATTAGCTAAATGACACCATGAATTCTGTGAAGAGATTAAATTTTATTCTGTGAGTTACTCTCAAAAGGCCAGTTAAAGGAAACAGGGTACAGATGGTATTCTTATGAGAAATACTTCCCTTCATTAGTAGGCAGCACTGGACAATAGGCCTTGGTTTGAAATACAGCACCTACTCTCTGGAACCAATTTCACAGGTTTCCAAGTGCACTTGATATTTAGGCATCAATAGAAAAAAAAATAGATTTCGTACCTAATCAAGAAGACAGTCAAAAAAAAAAAAGCTTCATTGCAAGAAATTGATTTCCATACTGCAAAAGGGTTTGCTTTTTTTTTTTTTTTTTTTTTTCAGAAAAGCCCCAATCTCTTTTTCACTTTGGGTTTTTGTGATTCTCTTATATCACACCACTCAAGAGGCAAGCTGCTTTGGACTCTGTATTTCCAGGAGTGACACTGATTTCAGGAACATATTCCATGAAGAGTTACCTCACAGATGATCAGGTGATTGTCTGGGTTGAAAGAGGACTCCAACAGAAAAGTCCAATCTTAAAATCTTACAAAATTATTATTAACTGCAGAAAAATCCTAGCAGAGGGAGTTTGATAAGAAAAATGGAAATTTATGTTATGTCTGCATGCTGGCAGAATCACTGAACTCCCTCCTCAAAAAAATCTGATCACTGGAAAAAACTCAGGTCTGAGTTTTCAAACCAGTAAAAATCCAGTCAGTCTGTCAGCTTCAAAAGTAAAATTTTGTCCAAAGTCGTTAGGAAAAGGAAGGTGATAATATTCTTAAGCTTATGACACCCTTTGTGTTAACATCTTTTTTTTTTTAAGCTGAACATGTTTGTACTTCAATTGACAAAGTATTTACAATGAGAAAATATATACTCACCCTTAAGCCAATTAATTCTGGGTTTTAAAGCTTGTATTTTAGAACAGGCATGAATAATTCAGTGTTAGGTTGTTTAAGTGTGTTTTGTAAAATAGAGCTGCAGCTTTTGTTTTTCTTGAAAGCTTCTGAGAAAAAAAAGGTTATTTTTCTTTTTTTTCTCTTTGTCTTTTCACCCCTGAGGAGATCAGAGGCCTTTTCATATTCCACATTGACCTTCATTTCTTGTTTTTTTTCCAACTAAGTTGAAGAAAATACAATTTAAAATGGGAGCATTATGGAGTAAGGAGTATGGCGCTATACCTGTGTGTCATAGCATAATCAACAGGTTGTTCTACTTCAGATTGCTTAAATCATGACTCACATTGCTGAATTGTGAGCTTTTATGATTGTAATGAGCACTTTTGAGTGCAAGTCTAACACTACAAATGAATTTACGTAGCTGAAGGGAAGGTGTATGGGTGGTGTGGCTCCATCTCCTCTTCAGGTGCATCACATTATCTTCATGCTGCCCTATGTTTAAACATAAAAAAAAAAAATAAAGACTGGGTAATGGCTGGATGACTGCCAAATTTTACCTAAAATTTTCTTTAGCACACAGATTGAAGAGACAGCAAAAAGGAGGAATTTTTTTTCTAGTCCTTGCAAACCAGTGACATAGTTGAATTTGTGTACAAACCATTCACAGTCCCTTTTAGTGTCTGAGTTGCAGGGCTGTGTCAGAGGAGAAACTTCATTATGACTCCATCATGGTTTTTGGAACTTTCATATTTGAACTCACTCGTTGAGGAGTATTTTAAATCAAGAAAGAGCAGAAAACCAGAAACATTACAGCTGACAGGTGAAAATTGTCTCAAGTGAAGTAAGGCATAAGCTCAGATAATCAACATTCATAATACATGTTGATGGGATTGAGGGGACTTGAGGATCCTGCTAAAAATGTTCTCACACAACAGGCAGGCAGTCTTGATAAGTACTGGGTGCTGAAAAGCAAACCATCTCAAATGGGTAATATGGGAAACTGCTTTGTTCTATTTTTTCAATATGTCCCTAAAATCTCCTCAGGGGGTTAAATCTCATGGTACTTCTGTGGTAGCTGAGTTGAGCCTTCTCAGTCTAGGCCAATAACCAGTGGATAGCTAGCTGGATGTAATCCCTGTATCTGTCCAGACCTCTGCAGTCAGAGAGGGAACAATGCATGGTGCAGTTTTGTCTTTGTTTGAAAAACAGGCGTCTGCTAAGGAAGGCAGGAGTCTTCCTTCAAACAGAAAATGTAAACCCTCTTCCTCTGAACTATTAGAATTTTAAGGGGTTCTCAGGCAAAGATATAAGAGTAGGAATAGCAGTTATTTGTTAGGGAAAAAAAAAATAAAATAAAAATGCAGTATTAAAAACAGCACTGACAGAGTCAGAATATGACCTGACACCCTGTGGGTCAGGGTGTTGGTAGCAGTCCCACTAATGTTTGCTGCAGTCCTCCTGGAGTGCCAGCTGTAGTTCTGTTGAAGCAGTGATCCTGTAGAAGGGTGTAGTTTGCCTCTGAAGGTCCAGTGGTGGTGTAGATGGGCCTGGTCTTCCTCTGGGAATCCAGTGCAAAAGACAGCTGCTCCTCTGGGAATCCAGTAGGAATTCCAGGTAGGAATGCTTGGCTCGTCCTCCTGGACAGAACATCTCACAATGGGACGATGTAATTTCATCAGTCATGCAGTGAGTGAGTCTCAATGGCCAATTGACAGAAGATACCTCTTTGGAGGGAGGATTGGTTGTAGAAGAGATAAAGAAAACTGCCGACCTGGTTTTAACAGGTGGCCCAGTTAACAGAATAGAACTGCCCCACCTCTAACAGATGGCAATAGAATACACAACCCCAGCTCACATCTTGCATTTCCAACCTAAAATAAGCTTAAATGCTGGATTTTCACACTTTCTTTGCCTAAACTCCTTTATGCAAGTAAGCTGTAGTACTTCTGAGAAGGGTGTGTATGTGCACATATTTTTTACCACGACTCACACCATGTCAAGCTCACATAAACCTTTTCCTGAGGACTTCCAGATAGAGGTATAGAACCCTTTAGGTTGGAAACAACCTCTAAGGTCACCAAGTCCAACCATTTACCCACCACTGCCAGGTCCATCACTAAATCATGTCCCTAAGTGCCACGACGAATAACATTTGTTTGCATGAGAGCACAGCCCAGGAGAGTTACAGACAAATATGGAGTACTGTTTTCAAAATAGTGTTTCATATTTCTATAAATGAAAAAGAGAATATTACAGTAAGGGCAAGCTCCACATTTGTTTTCTGCATGGGAAAAAGACAAATGAGAAGATCAATATTGAATATTTACAGTTAGTTATATAGCTTATACTGTCTGTCTGCAAGGTTATTGTGATTAAAGATTATGATTCATAGGGGGAAAAAAGGATATGTGCCCCAAACCAACATTTCTCTTTAGAAAAAAGTACAAAGTACATCTTAATTGTTATCCCAATAGTACTTCTTGCTAGGCTTACTTATTGCTTTCTCTACAATAATAAGTCTTGAGCAAGTTCTTCGTTGCTGTAGTGTATGGCAGTGTAGATCAGATTTGTTTCCTCATTAGTCTTCTGTATTTCTCCTCATTTGTGCAGCTGCATGAGAACTTCTGAGTGAAATATCCAGACCTCGTGCATCTTAGGATTGCTGGCTTAAGGAGGAATACACCAAGTGCTAGGATAGTGTGGGAAGAAGATAAATTGAAAATCACCCAATAAGAAACAGAGAAGAAGGCATTTTTACTGCACTATGTTTAAAACTTGTACTTTCTCAGATACTAAAAATCCACTGTTTTACCCACATATCTGTAAGACATTATAGTTCACCATGCATGTCGTTTGCAGTTATTAATGTAATAGCTTCCTCAAGCAAATGTCTCCTGAAATTCAGGTTTAGAGTTGCCTGTAAATTGCAGCAAAATGGAAGATTTAATAAAAGGTTCTGCAAATAATGAAACATCAATAGTGAATTTGCAACCTGCCTCTTTTTTACTGATTCTATTTCTGTATGACACTATTTTATAGTCTGAAGGTGCGTTAAAGGCTTGTAATAGAAGAATGAGCTATCATAAAAAAGAGGTTGTATCTATGCATCCTGAGCCCACTTGTCAAGTCTGGAAAACTGATGTACAAAGCACCTAGGCAATTGCATCAGGGGCAGTTCAAAATATTCTGGGGTACACGTTTTGGGGGATAAATAACATTTACAGGACTATCCACTTTTCTCTTTCTTTTTACACCAAGGAATGGTGCTGGTTTTTGTTGCCAGACCAGGGATGGCTGTGGAAGTGTTGTGTGCCCATGGCATCCAGATACCCCATTAGCCCTTTGGAGGTCACAGATCATCTGCATCTATCATCAGGCACCTGCCAGCAGTTTCAGCAGATATGCTTTCTTTCTCACACTTTTAGAAATACATTTAATTTTAGAATAAGTCCAAGCCTTAATGACTACACAATGCATTTAGAGAACTTAATTTGCAGCTGACACATTTTCCAAAAAGAAATAAGTACACTATTTATTACGTACATCTAAGATCATTGAATAGGGCTTCTGTAAAAGCTATTTTATTTTTGACAGTTTGTTTTCACTTGTCTTATAGTAGCCTTCTCATCATGGTTTTGATAACTATACCATTGCCTTTGTTTTCATTATGCTTTCTCATCATATTAGTTATTCTTTACTACCTGGGTTTTTTGCTGTTAAGAAGCTCCTCTGTGATTTGCAGTGTGACAGCATTGTCAGAAAATTGCATATTTGGTATTTTATTGTCTTGTTTAAAAAATATGAACTCCTAGACAATTTTTAATACTGTAATTTCCAGCCTGTAAGACCTACACAGTGCAAGAAGTCATGTGAGAAAGAAGGTTATATTTACAATACTTCTGATAGCAAACCTGGTACAGAAATCACATTAGAGTCAATCTAAACATGACAGTACTTAATAATTGAACCACAAAACATAATCAGGCAGAAATTATGAAACTTTTTTGATATTAACGTTGTTTGTAATCCTGCTGCTACCAGCTGAAATACTGGAAAAAGTGGTGGAAATATTGTAACTTCTTACTGATTTTGATCCAAAAAAATTTCATAAATTTGCACACCAAGAAGGAATAGTATCTCTGCTTTAATTCAATTAGTCATGTTTGTTGTTTTTTATTTAATAAATAATGATAAATCTGACAGCAAAAGATGCCAAGAGCAACTAGATTACCATGTCTTCAAGGTTGGTCTAGATATTGCTTTTATAAAGACACAAAGGCATGAGCCCACAAGAGGTAAGTCAGAGGGATAGTTTGGGTTTGAATTGTAAACACATCAGTTTCACAGATGCTTCCCACACACATAGACTGACATTCCTCATTCCTGCAGTTGCAGAAAGTCTTAATGCCTTCACAGAAGAATTAATCAAATCCCTTTTGCTTATGGGCCTGAGGAAAGGGATTTAGACTGGTGTCACCAGAATAAAGGTGGCAAAGATCCCAGCAGATGGTTTTTTTCAGAACAGTGCACAGTGTTTCTTATCAAAGAGATTATGTACTTTCTTCCATGAGATGAAGGATCATGAATGCTGCTTTGCTCATCCGGAGTGGAAGATAGTTAATTCAAATAGTCTGTGGCTCCTTAGTAGGGGTTGCATGGCCTCTGCATGGTAGTCAAGTAACTGAAGATGTTGACTGAGCTCAAAATTTGAGAATCTCCGCTATTTCCACACTGGAATGTATGAGTACCTTGCCCTTGGAAAGCAGAAGTGGACAGTTTTACCTTCAGCCCCAGATGAAAGATACAACTAAATCAGACCCAAATGAGTGAGGTCAGAAGGGGCAACTTTTAGGTTTTAAATCGAACTCTAGTGTTGTCATGGATATTTTTTATCTGCCTTCTCACCCCATTCTTTTTGTTCATCATCCTCAAGTCTGCACAAAGGCTGTAAAACTGCATTTCATGCTCTGACACCAGCTACTCACTTAAGACAGCGCTCGATAAACAAATGCAGAAGGTGATGAAGATAAAGGTTATACAAAGTTTATCTTTTAACTTCTTAAGGAGGCAATGCCTAAGACTGACAAGTTTTCTCAAAAAAATCTCAATTCAGTAGTTCACTAAGCCTGGTTAAGTCATTTAGGCATCTTAAATTGCATGTAGACTGCCTATTAGTCTCTATTTCTATTTTTTTTCTTCATTCATATAAACTGAGATGCTGTCCCAGATTGAGAAGCAAGATGTTTTCTATTGCCATCTGCAGTTGTCTTCTGTTAAGTGGGCAGTTTTCCTTACCTCCTGTTAATGGGTCCATCAATGTCTTCACACATGGCTCAGAGATAACTCCCTCCAGAGCCAGTTCTGTTTAACAGGTGAGCAAGGACCCACCCCTGACTCAGAATCACATCAGCCCATGGTGAGATGCTCCGCCCAGCAGGGAGGAGCTAAACATTCCCACGTAGATATATCCTGGGATTTGGGGCAGAGCAGTCAGCCTTCCCACAGGTTTCCAAGAGGAACACCTGGGGTGTTCCACTGGACCTTCAGAGGAAGGCTACACCCTTCTACAGGACCACTGCTCCAACAGAACCACATCTGCCACTCCAGGAGGACGGCAGCCACTCCAATTTGGACTGCTACCAACACCCTGACCAAAAGGGTGTCAGGTTGTATTTTGACTCTGTCAGTGGTTTTTCTTTTGTATTATTGGATTTTGTTTATTTTCCCTTTTCCTAATAAATTGTATTTCTGACTTGGAGTCTTTCTCTGGTTTTGTTTTCAAACCAGAACAGATGCTTTGCTTCAGAGAGAGGAACAGACAGCAGAGAGATACAAAGCTTCCTGAGACTGTTATATAGTGGAGTGCATACATGTTTGGAGCTGCAAAATTGTGTTAAGGGACTTGACTATAGAAATACACTAAACATATCTTAAAATCTTCTGAAATAATATTATAGTAGCCACACAATTAAAGGGAAAAAAGAGTAATCTTGTTTCAGTGCCCATAGTCTATTCTATTTGCAGAAAAACATATTTCTCAAAAAGAAAGAATGGAAAAGATCATGATATAAGCTAAATCCAGGTAACAATGCTGGACTTCCAGTTGTCTCATGAGATAAAACCCAGGGACATTTGACATTTGTCCTCTAACCTTACCTCAGCTTTCACACAGTTATCTGTTTTCCTTGAGCCAGACAGATCTAAGCTGTCAATTAATAGGTAATGTAAGTTTACTTAGATGTCATGTAATGCTGCTATCCATGTGGAAATACATCAAATGTCCTAGTTTGCTCCAAAGGCTATGGCACTCAGTAAAAATCTTCTCCCATGAGAAGCCTAGGCTTGACAAATGCCTGAGGACTAGACATAGTCAAGCCAACTCTTTGTGATGCAAAGTGACAATCTTTGGCTTTTTCTAGTACTACATTTTTATTTTCTCCACATAAAGAACCAAATTCCAGGTTTGCAAGCTGTTTAGGTTGTATAAATTTGTTATTGAATAAAGACGTCTTGCTAAATCCCAGGAATTCAAGACATGCAATAGGTGAAACAGTTGCTTAAAAATTTTAGTAAATTAAAGAATGTCTTAAAGCCAATGGTTTCTTTCAATATTTTTCATACTTTATATCATATTGCTGTATCACTAGGTAATTGATAGCTTAGACCTTCCTCTCCAAAGTCACCCTGACTATACACTGAAAGCACCAAACACAGGTTGATATTCCATTGTAATAAGTGAGAACCTTATATTATTTAACCTGGAGTAAGACATCCTTAAATTAAAATTTTATATTGCAAATAGAGCAAAAAATATGTTAAAATGCTTACGTTTCCTGAAATACAAGATGCAAAACATACTGAAAAAATTGCCTCTAGGTATTGAAAGTTGTTGCCTTAATCACACTGTGCATCTAAGTTCCCAAGTATGATTTAATGAGGTTTGCACATTAAAAATCTTGTTCTTTGTTACAACAGAGGAAATCATAAGAAAGATTAATGTCCTCTGTGTGATGCCATGGAATTCAAAAGTCTTTCAAATGTCTTCACTATAGGGACACTTCACTATATGGAGGCCTGTACTTGGCAAAGATTTTCTCAATGTAAAGAATTTATTAGTCACGGCTGATGATGTTGGTGTGCTGTACCCTAAGTACCTGGATTATGCCTTTGTTAATACCAACTGGGTACTGTGGTAGTCTATTATTTTATAGTTGGTTCTTCTGTAGTAGGTTTTAATATTCCTTGTTATACGATTGTAATGGTTCAGTCTATGTACCCCATTTGGCTTCCCTAATGGTTCAGTGCTGAGCTGTTTTCCACAGTTTTCCCTGCCAAAATGTGTGTCAATCCACTTGTCAATCCACCTGTATACCCTCTTGTTCCCTTGTCTTACCCCGTCTGTCAAAGATTGCACACTCCTTTGCTCCTGGAGTGTTCCCTGTCTTTCATCCATTCCTTGGAGCAGAATTGGATTGTCAGGTTTGCTCCCTCCCCGTGTTGGCTTCTGTTGGGGAGCTCTTACCCTGCACCCCTCCCCTAATGCCGCCTGTTGGTCACAGGTTGTGTCCTCCCCGTGTTCCCCCATACCTTAAAAGCAGCCCCTTCAGATTCAGATTTGAACCCCTTCAGGTTCACTTGCTTTGCCCTGACTTCGACATTAAATCATTGGAGACTCAGACAAGTGTCCTTCCCTCATTCCTGTGCCTCGGGTTCCCCGTGCTCTGTGCCCTGCTGCGCTCCCCAGGCCGCAGCGATCCCCGCCACCCGCACAGCGGGACAGCGGCCAGGGAACCTCCATCCCCTGGCACTGAGAGTCAGAAGCAAGGTACTCCAGAAGGCTTTGAAGAAGTGATCATTTTTCAGGCTAATATAATGGATTCCATGTCAGAACCACATGAGGCTACCCAAAGGAATGACATTCAGTCTTGACATATTTTTCCATTGCAATAGTGATAGCTGACACAAAGCAGAGTTCTGTGCTCAGACTGTGCTGTCTTAAGAGAGTTTACCTCAAAGGTAAAGGGATACAGATCAGGTTGAATGTGCACCTTTTTCTTAAGAGGAAGAACTTGAATCAGGGATGTAATACAAACGACTCTGAACAGTTGTTTAGCTTCATACCTTACTCAAGAAATGCATAGGTGCTATTACATTCATCTGCTCCTGCAGACCCAAACAACAGGTCAAGAGGAATCACCCTGCCATCAAAAATTCAGACCATGTTTAATTCATGGAAAAGAAAAACATAACTTTCCCAAGGACTTAATCCACAATTACAATAAGAACACAGGATAAAGAATAAATACAGACTTGATAAAAGACAGAGAGAATGCTGGAAATCTAGACTTGAAGTCAATAAATGGGCAAAATGAAATGTCAGAGAAAGATTTCAAGCTAAATAGTACTGGGAAATGAAATATCAAAAAAAATCTTAAAAATTAGAGGTATGTTTTCAACAAATGTGGGAAATGCAAGCACAGAGAGGTCCCAAGGTCTCGAACATACAAGCTCAGAAATAGAGATGGATACAGTGTTTGACCTAAGACCTTGGGAAAGGCTTGAAGCTTTAGAATAAAATAATGAAATAGACACAAAATAACAATAAAGATTTGTAGTTTAGGCAGAAATATGTTTTAAGCAAGTAGAAATATGCCTCATGCAAGCAAATAAATATGTTAAGCAAGATAGTAAAAAAAATTAAAGTCTAACAACAGAACTAGTTATAGAATTGGTAAAAAACAGATGCAGCAGTAAGTTGATGTAGAGTTACATGATTGGATAAAATCAGAGGCATTGAAGCAAAATTGTGTAAAACATAGCAAATAGCAATTGGTTTATGAAGACACTAGCAAGCTTTGTGGAAGTAGTTGATTGGATAAGAAATTTATAAAATACATTGTAGCTAAAGTTATAATGGCTTCTGCTGTATAGTTTGCTAATGTGATAGCTTTGGATGTAACAACCTTATGGTCTTGCCTTTCCATAAGACTGATTTTGCTATAAACCATGTTTTAACCACCTCATCAGTCAACCCCATCTTTCTGTATCCCAAACAAAAAACAAATATAATTCTTCAGATAATACATGAAGTGTATTATGGGTGCACTCTGCCATAATTACTAAAACCCATTCATTGTTTCTTGTTTAGCAATATGTCATGAGTTCCACCCAGGCACTTTCCCATTTTCCTTCATATTCTACAAACATAGTAAGGAATACTGGCTGTCATGGTAAGCCTCAAATTAACAAGATAAAAGAAGAAAACATGGAAAAGAATCACAGAGAGACAAGTGATAAAAATCACTTCAGTTTTTTAAATAACTGAAGTGATTTTTATCACTTGTTATTTAAACAACTGAAGAGTTTTTTTTAAATAACTGAAGTGATTTTGAATTCTTTCACATTTATTAACACGACCCTTAGTGACTGGCACAGGGACAAATGGGAAGCCTGTTGTAGATAGATATTTAGCAAATACATTCTAAGTTATCACCCAGAGCCTTCAGCAAAGACCATGAAACATAGTGGACACGGGGAAAGGCTTTCGCATTACCACCATGTCCTTGAGATCTCTTCTTTATTCCATTTCAGACAGGTTTCTTTAAACAAAAAAGACACTTAAAAAAAAAAAAAAGCACAGCTGTTCTCAGAGTGATGGGATGGACAGACACCTGCTTTCCCATATATTTTTTGTTATTTCTCACTGTAAAAAATCCTTAAAATAATAGTTGCTCTTTCCAGGATCTCCATTAAAGTATATATGACATTATGTTCCCATAATTAAAAATGTTTTAAAGAATGCAAAGAAAACAAGATATAAACCCATAATTTTGCACATTCAATTATGTTTAACTGGTAAATGTTAATTATAAATATGTAAAAATAAAAGCAAAAACATTGAAGATTTTTGATATCAGGCAATAAAATTCTTTGTGCATATAAATGGAGAGAATTATGATTTTTGGTTGTCTTGTTTTCTGACTGCCAGTGCAGAAATATCTGAAAGACTAAAACCAGAAACTATTCTCTTTGCAAAAATACCAACTTTTGCGGCTTTTCTTCCTGACAAAATCCATACTGGATCATCTGCCTTGTTTACTTGGGACCAGAAAGGGAAAAAAAAAAGAGGATAAGGAACAACTTGTGCATCCATCCTTGTCCTTCAGTGCAAGTGAAATAAATGTACTCTGGAGAGTATGGTTGCCCAAGAAGGAGAGGAAAAATTTAGGAGAAACAGAGGATGTGGAGGCTGGTAGCCCAGTGGAAGATGAGAGAAGGGACAAGATGGGAAGAAGATATGCAGTGTGGCACCACACAGGACAGATGTGCAGATGGTGGATTTGGTCTCTGGTCTCTGTTGCAGGGGACCAACAGAGCCCAAGGCCATCATTCTAGAACTCTACTAACATGGTGAATCTGTGGATAATCCCAATCCAAATTTATTCTGCCACGGCCACAGAATTGATGGATTGGTTACACAGATGGTCCTCTAATTTTAATTAAATTCAAGTACAAGTACACTGCTTCCAGAGTCAGCACAGTGACAACGGCAGTTCTGGGCACCACTACATTTCATACACCCTGAGCCAGCCATGAAAACTGTCTTGGACAGCCTGACTGCCCTGCAAAAGTTGACTGCCCTACTTTGGGAAACTTTTGAAATCACTGTGATTGCATTAACCATCTTTACCAGCCTTGAAGAAGGAGTTGGTGGCAATAATCCAGATAAACCAGCCTAGCACACAAGTGCATGACTGGAGTGGGGTGGGTGTGAGGTAGTAAAGAGCCCTAGAGCAGCCAAAGCTCAGGATCCCCATTTCTAACCACAGAAATAGGATGGGATTGTTTTTGGTACCTATCTCAGCATCAAGATTGACCAACCCCATCTTGAAAACCAATTTAAGAAATGTGAGCTCAAAACCAAAAATCATAATTCTGATGATACACCAAGCAGTGAAGAATATCTGGCATCCATTTCTTCAAAAATGCCGCCTAGTGTGTAGTAAGAACTGTTCCCTTCTCCTTCTTGACACAGGTGAGAGGAAATTTTACTCATGATTCATTAGATGATTTTTCAGCAGTGCTTTCTATATCACTGAAATATTCCTTATTCTCCTGGACATCTTTAACCTCTCCTCCAAATGGAGGCACCCCCACCCTTGTAAAGCCGTATCATTAACCTCATTACAAAAAGTGTATTATTTTTTATTTTCCATTGTTTAGAAAAACCCCAAAATATTCCACAGTGTGTTTTTAAACATTCATTCAGTCCATATACAATTGAGTTTCACAAAAGTTTTTCAGATGATAGAGCTCATTCTTCCTCAACACAATTCCACAGTACCACAGTACCTGTAAGTTCTTCTTCCTTTACTGGAACTTCAAACCCTTGGAAAAGGATGTGATGCATTCAATTTTTGGTGGTTTCTTTTTTTTTTTTTTTTTTTTTGGTGGAAGGGGCATTGTTGTTGCTGTTGTTGTTGGTTTGGTTACTTTGTTTTTTTTTGGTTTCGGTTTTTAACATGTGAAGCAGGTCTTTTGGTATTTCCCACATAAAGTAAGCTTTTATTTTTTTAAAAATTACACTTTTGGAAATTTCCTTCATGTCTATCATATCCACAATATCAGAGCTCTTAATTGTGCATTTAGTCTGATAAGTTCTTTTTTTTCTTTTTCTGTCCGCTTGTTTCACTTATTCCCCTTTTTTCTCACAGCGTTTTATTCTAAATAGTAGATAGCAGTGACATCCCTAAAAATGGTAAATTTTGTAGACCCTAAAAATGGTTCTACAACATCAAACTATTTACAGATTTCTTTGTGTTTCTGCCTTCTCTCTGCCATGTCGATGTAGATCTGCGTCATGGTCAATTTTTATTTTCATGTAGTAGGCTCTCAGGTGGTGCCTCTGCTGTTAGTAGCTGCTGTCTTGTGTAAAGTCCTTACCAGATGAAGTACTTCCAAATGAAATCATGTTAGAACAATGCAAGCCTTTTTATTGCACACCTTTTTGGTGGCAACCACAGATAAAAGCCCTTACTGTTTTCCTTATATTTTCTCAATATATCCAGATGGTTTTATCACTGGTGGAACTGGCTTTTTCTATCTTTCAGTCAGGGAAGCAATAATCTTGCCTTTTCCCACAGTTTTTTCTCCATGTTTGCTTCCAGAGCCACACAAGTAGAGTTCCCAGGCATGCAGGCAGTATCATGATAAGCAACATGCAACACATGGTCTGCTCATTTATACTGATGTTTTTGGAAAGTGCCTCTCATCCTATAATTTCCAGACCAGGAACCAAGAAGCTGGTTGTGATTGGTGCAATATTTGGTCCAGACCTGAAATCAACCTGCATGATCTGGGCTTAATTGGGATATGTTGAATAATTAGGATAAAGCTGCAAAGGACACACTACAAGTATTGTGCCATTACGTGCAGCAGGGAAGACAAGGCCCAGTACTCTCCATATTGGACCTGTTGGAGAAAGGGAAATGCTTGTCCACTTTGCTGATAGATTTAACTCCCTGTCTTGAGAAATGAGAGCCACAAGAGCTGTGCAGGACACAAGGACGCAGATACCGCAGAGGGTCTCTGCTGGCCATGGGCAGACTGGAGCAACTGTGTTGGCTGGGAAATCTGCTCCAAGGTGCATCTCAGCTCCTGTGCCCAGCTGTGGAGTCTGCTGTGCACTGAGAGGTCTGACCCTGTGGCATCACAAGCTGGGGAAGCACAGCTGGGCACGGGCACAGCACTGCTGCTGCCGCCTTACCTGATGTCACACTTGAAACCCTGAAATTTACATGGAAGATGTCCTAGCCGTGAACACTGCTTGAGGTGGAGCCATGTAATCCAGCTGCTTACCACACTGGGAGGAGCTCCTCACCCTGAGGTATCTGTTGGTGCTGCTACTACTCAGAAACCATACCTTCATGAAGAATTTGAATGTTAGATTTATATGCTGGCAAATAAATCTCTCTCTTCTCACAAATATACTGTCTAATTTCAGCTACTGATCCTTATCTCTTAGTGACCAAAATAATAACCAAGGCTGAAGCAGTGCTCCCTTCTCAACATTTCAATACATTTAAGGTTGTAGCAGTATTTTAATTCAGCATAGCTAATGTGTCACATGGAATAGATGGAAAAATTGTACCATATGTAGCCCCAAGAAAACACTGACAAGACAGCTGTACCCATTCTGTCTCCACATGAGATATTGTCATGTTCCAACGAAGTCTTTTATGACAGTGATTATATCTAGCATCCTGATAAGTGAATATTTGTGGAACTAATTCTCACACAGATCTTTGTTATAATAAATGATATTTTTCTTTTTCAGCATTGTTGCATATTGTCATTTTATCTATGATGTATTTAGCTAGAGATCAATGACATTAAACAGCTAAAAAAACAATCATACTCAGTGCATGAAAAAATCTTGTTATTTCCTGCTTCTTCCCAGTCACAAATTTGCCTTTGTGTTAAAGCTTTTGTGTTCAGAAATGCTTATTCTGAGGATGAATTTTAAAGCCTACCAAAGTCTATACATTTCCATCAACATCTGAAATACGATGTTGATGGAAATGCATAGCAAAAGTACACCAGAAGCAGAAAGAGGACAACTCCTCAGTTTGACAAGTAAACGTAGAAGAAGGACCAAACACTAGATCATCTACTAAAAGCTGAATTTTCATCTAAGGTCACCATTCAATTTTCACCATTTTAAGTTTCAACCAAAAGAAAATACGTCCTCTAAGTTCTCAAATTCCTATTTTTATTTTCTCCTTAAACTGTTGTTCTTAACCTGGAATGAATCTGGGAGGGTTGATAGAGACGATTTTCCTACAGCTAACTAATAAGTCCACATTCTCTCACCCCTCTAGCTATTCAGTTAAGTCCTAAGACATGAAGATAGAAAGAAGAGGAAAGTGTGGTCCAAATTTCTCTGTTCTTGGCCTCATAACAAGGCCCAGATTTGTGCTATAAAGAAGAAAAGCTGATGCCACACACAGAAATAATGCCAGATTAACTCACAGTTCAGAAGCAAGTTTTCCAAGGAAGCAAACTCAAACTTATGAAGCTAGTTTGAAGAAAAGTATCCCTGTTACTGTTGTCTTTATGATATTCCACTAGAGGTAGATTACTGGAAAACTCCAAGCATAGACAACGAAAGGTATTTCAAAATGTCCTGTGGTAAAGGCCATGTTTGTAGGAGAGATGCATATAGAACAATAAAATGGTTTGGTTTGGAAATCAGCCTGAAAGGTTATGTAATTCCGACCCTACCTCCATGGTCAGGGACATCTTCTACTTCATCAGGTTGCTCAAAGCCCCATCCAAACTGACCCTGAACACTTCTAGAGATGGGGCAACCACAGTTTCCCTGGACAATCTGTGCCAGTGTCTCACCACCTGAACAAGAATTGTTCTCCTGTAGCCCCTTTAGGCACTCCAAGAAGCTCTAAAGTCTCCCCAGAGAGCTTTGTCCTCTCAGCAAGCTGTCAATTAGTCTGTGCTAATGCTCTCTTTCCAACAGCTGCATATCTTGTCTGCTTAAATCCTGCAGGCCAGGCTCCTCACTCTTCTTTTTCTTCACTCTGGAGCATCCTCAAGGAGTGTGAAGACAAAATATGACAAATTGAATTATTCAAGAACTAGGATTTAAGCATTTAAATGCAAATTTTACTCTCTGAGATCAGAGAGTAAAACTGTCCTGCTGGATTGGGACAAACCTGACCAAATGTTTTTGCCTAATCCTGGGCTTTATGCACTCTTTATTCAGGGTCCTACACTCCTCCTTGATTGCATGAACTACTTTTAGGCAGGTTCATCTGATGCTTGCGTGTATTTCTGTCATGCCTCTGCACAGCACTAGCTGAATCTGTGTGGCAATTGGGGTAATAGTAAGCAGGAATCTACAGAAAATGCTCTGCATTTTTATTCCCTTGCTACTGATCCTTTAGCATTGACTTCTAGGCCACTAGAAAACAGTATGTATTATTGCTTTTCTGTGCTAAAATAGAAAGAAATGTGCCACACAGTTTACATGCTACCAGTTTCATTTGAAAATAAGTAATTTGAATTTATTATAATTAAGTAAAAATATTTTTTTAAAGAGCAAAGACTTTGGCTGCTGTTTGTAAGGATCTGCACAGATTATGGAAGACTTCATCCAATTACACAATTTTCATTGAAGAATGGCCCTTTGCAGAAGCCAGTGAGAAAATTTATGCAGCTTCATTATATTAATCAGAGAAATATAGCCTTGTGATATGCAAGCAGAGGACAACACTGTTTTTTTGGGTTTTTTTTTTTTTTTTACATAGGAGGACAAGGAGAAGACCAGCCAGCCTCCCGTGATTCGTATGTGACCTCTATAGTATGATCTTATTATAGTGTCTGAGTCCTCATAGAATTAAATATATTCTTGCAAAACACTTGTCAGATTAGTTGTGGCCTCAGGATTCAGAGTTCAATCCCCAGTTCCTAGCTGTATAGAGGTCCCTGTAGGTTCAGCCCAGAACACACAACTGGGCTGGAATTGCTTGGCAGCAGCATAAGAGTCTGGAAAAGTTTAACCAAGCTCTGCATTGAGGGCAGACCTGACTGCTTTTAGCTGGGGTGTTAATAGTGGAGATGCAACATTTTAGGATAAGGAAGTAACTTTTTAGTAGATATCTCCAGCTTCTCAGTGTTATCAAAAGGGATGAGTCAGTTGCTCAAGTTAGAAGAAACAACATTCGGGAAACTCAGTGAGGTTTGACAGAGTAGCTACCTTTTTGTGAGGTGTGACAGAATAGCGATGTTTTTATGAGCTTTTTATTTTGTTTTGTTTTATCAGGCGAAACATTATGGCTCCTTTTGCAAGCAGAAATTTTAAACATATCTAATAATAGTTGTTTCCAACAAGAAGCAGTAACTACTAGAAATCTGCTGAGATTTGGGTAGAAAATTTTCAGTTCAGAGACGTTCCTTTTAACTAGACCTTCACTGTCTGAGTGGTGACTGCAAAATGAGTATCTGGCCAGGGTTTGCCTAAGAGCAGTGAAAGGGTCAATGGTCTCTGCAAAGAGGCATCTGTATGGTCAGGCACTAAATCTGCAAGCACAGGTTTAAATCTGATCATGGTTTCTATAGGAAGAAATGATACTTTACAACACCAGTGAGCCTCCCCATTACACTTCTTGCCAAAAAAGGATAACTAAACTTCAGAAAGCGAGGACATCCTTCTGGGTGTATCACCATGGCCTCCTGGTGAAAATCACACAAAAAGGTGGTGGCAAAGAAGATTGCCTCCCTGGGAAGCTCACTGACCTTCATATTTATTTAAAAGGAGAAAAAACATCAACTTGGTGACTTTTTCTCAAACTGTTTTCAAAATCAAATCATTGTAATAAACTGAAAATAATATTTATTTTTCTATCTTTGAGAAAAAAAAACAACATGGCTGATTTACTGCCATATAAAAACCCATACTCTGTTGGGTCCATAGCTTGGCTTCTGTTGCTCATCAGGTACCCAAATTTAATACTGAATGCCACTGAATAGAACAGGACTGAGCCTGCAGGAGAGATCATTGTGGAAAATATCTCCTGGGTATTTTGTAGGGCTTGTTATGATATGATCATAAGAGATGTGTCTGCCTGCATTAAGTTACAAACAAGACCATGTACAGAAGTCAATAATAGGGATTTTTTTTATAACAGTAAATGTCTGGTAGAAACACAAAAAGGAGAAAAGTAAGGGAACAGACGGAGAGTGAGTGATTAGGTAGAAAGACATCACCACTCGTGGATTCCCACAGCACCCCACTGGTCCTTCTTCACCATCCTAAATCTTTGGTGGTGGGGGTACTGGAGTAGTTCTTCTGGAGGAACCACTTTTATACAGCCAAGTCCTGGGTACCAATGGGATGAAAAAGCCATTCCCACAGCTTGGTCTGGCATCTGTGTAACCAGTTGCTTCCTTTCTCACAGTTTGCTGCCATGGGAATTTTTGTCCTGATAGGTCTTAAAGTTCCCGCAGTCTGTACAGCAAAATTTGCCCACTGTGCTAATTCCAAATCTTCACCTTTGTTAGACCTGGAATCCAAGCCTTTCTGTTTTGCTATTTGCGCCTGTCTCAAGTTCCTCTGGTGGCTTATCCTGGGGGAACTTCTTTAACAGTGTTTTGAGATATGCATCTGCATTCTCTGTCCTCACGCAGCTCACACTCCTCACAGAACTCACCTGTGCTTCCCATGCTGGTACCTCTGTCAAGGCTGGTATAACTGGGGGAAGGTTTTTCCATTCTCAGTTTACCAAGTTATTCTTTGTGAGTAGGGAGAATGTTTACTTTTTTTTTTTTATGCTTCCAGTATAAAGATATAGCTACCCTTACATAACCAATGTACCCAGTCACCAATAAAACAGAAGGAAAGTTGGCGATTACCTTCTCTCAACCCACTGACTGCAATGACATTTAGGAAAACAACACCTGGGTTTAATATATCAGTTATTCATATTAAGAGACATATATTAATTCTGCTTTATGTCTTTCTTTTTTTTTTAACCAAAATGAATCATAGAACCTCATATTACCAAAACATTTCACCTTCTTCTATAAGGAAAAAAAAAGTAAAAAAACCCTCAGAACAACAGGGTCCTTCTCCTACCTCCTTTTTTGGAAGCCAAGAGACAGAGTGAGCCAAGGAAATTGGTACATGTCTGAAAGATATTTTAAGGCTAGAGGAACAGTCAGCCAGTAATGCAACTGGCATTGACATAGCCACTGATACAATAATTTACAGAAAAATCACAGGTTCTAAACCTCCAAAAATTTTCTTTGAAAGGAAAGCACAGGATGTTTAGTGAAAGCTTCCACTCTTTTCAAGGGTGGATACCTCAGGGCACAATTCAAACAATTTTTTAACAAATTTTTTGGTTGGCTCATTTATTTTTGGGGGTGGTGTTTACTCAATATATAATTTTATAATGATGTAAGTTACATCTCTGTAAATTATATTCCATGTGTCAGAATCAATGCTCCGAAAATATTCTCAAAAGGCACTAAATACATTTCATACATTCCTTGCTAACTCTATGTTACAAAATAATTGATACAGCCCACAAAACATCTAAAAATACTCTCTCAGCTTAAAAGATGCCTGCAATTTCTTCTGCTGTGCATAGCTACAGACCACAGAAACCAATCTGAAAATCCAGTTATGGCAATATTCATTTCAGGAAGTTGCAGAGAGAGAAAACAAGCTTTCACAACCTGAATATTTGCTTTGTTTTACACCAAATGGTCAACATGTTCATACAGCTCAGCAACAGAATAAATTTCCAGTACATTGTTTCCCAATAAAAATATTTTCCCATAGTTCTTGCCACTATTGGACGTTTTACAGTTAATACTGTATAAATCTAAATAAAATAGGAGATACAATTATTTATAAATTGTGGCTGTATATGATAGTTTATTTCAAGCTATTTACAATAATTCCAGGAATATTAATATTATTTCTAAAATGAACAGACATCTATCATTTATTTTCTGAGTCATCACGTGGTTGGTTTTGTTTATTTTTCTTTTTCCTTCCTTACTGTAGTAAGAATTGGTGGTATATCCTTAAAAATCCCCAAATATCAATGAGGAGGCCCAAAAAAATGGGTTCATTAAGGCTTAAACCTTAAGATTAATTCTTTTCAGCAGTAAACTCTTTCTGTGATCTCAGATTTATTACTGCTGCAGAGAGTTTCAGCCAAAAAAAAAGGGCAGAAAAAACTAGATGAGAAGCCTCTAAATTTACTTCAGATGTTCACCTACATTTTGAGATGTAGGAAAGGGGCAGGGGGAACATTTCAGAGGTTCATAGGGAACAGGACCCCATGGAGGTAAGGTGGGGAGCATGACAGCAGAATGGTGACTGCTTGTCCCTGCAGGAGCAGGGGAAGGAGACAAGTGTGCCCAACAGACTGAAATGCACGTGGATACAACTTCTCCAGTGCCTTCAGAACCCAAAACCCATCCACTCAAGAACCCATCACATGGTTGTTGGTCTGCTAGACAAGGGCGACACTCTTGGAGTGGAGAGCGTGGAGCTCCTGGAAATGTGAGAAGGGAGGAAGGACCACTCCACACCACCCTGGGCAAATTCATTCACAGAGAGCCATTGGAAAGAACAATTTCAGGAATGACCTGGACCTTCAACATCATCAAATGCAATAATGGCTGGATAGAAAATCCAGTGCTTCAGGAACACATTTATCATATGTGTAGACATATTAATGTGCCTCTGGGGACACCAACACAGCAGGAAATTACGGTAGAGAAACTGGCACTTCCCTAAGGATCACGTCTTCATCTTTTGTGTCAGGGATTCTGTTCTGATTATGTTTACTCCCAAAGAGGCATTTGCTCCCCATTACCTGTAAGGCACTCAGAGTCCACCTTTGAAGCCAATGGCACACTGCCTGTGACAGAAGCAGCCTGGCCGGTGGGTGAAAATCACAAGCCCACTGAGATTTGCAGTGCTGGCCTTTGAGAGAACTTCACTAACCCACACATGGGGACTGCTACAGCCAGCACACAATACAGCCTATGTTAAACCCTCCCAAACCACCACTGACATGAGCAGGCTTATGACTGCATAGACAAGCCTTTATTCCCTGGAAAAAAAGCCAAAAAATCTATTTGCAACTTGGGGAGGGAGGAACAAAAAAAAAGAAAAAAACCTCTAGAAAAATACCTTTTCCTTCCAATGAACCCTGTGAAGATTGCTGAGATTAACTGCTCTCTTCTTAGAGGGACTCAAAGTTCCTCTGTCTCACAAAGCCACACTCTTTTTTCTTATTGTAAGAAATTACTCACTTTGGGGGTTGTGTCCAAGAATGATACCCACATAAACAGACAGGAAGTCAACGGTGTAATTTAGGAGACCAGCTGTCTGCAGCATGCTGTCATTAAATAGCTCTTGAAGGTGACGAAGGAATCTAAAATAATGTGGAGAAACACTTTGTGTTTAACATTTTGGCCTTTTTTCTGCTGGAAAATAAGTGGTTTTTAAAAAATACAGGATCTTTCAAAAAGTACAGCTGCTATGTAATTTAGAGCGAAAACTATAAATCAACAGGAAGGGAAAATCCCCCACCCCAACTTAAAATAAATGGACAGACTCCTGTATTTTAAAACCTGATTAAATATTTAAGGTTGTATTGAACAGAAACACAAAGAACACCTCAGCTGCTGTAAAATCTTCATGTAAATGGACAGCCCTGGGTATTTCTCCAGAAAGGTTTTGATATATATTGAGAAAACTATTTTACAAGCCCACTTATGTGATGATGTGCATTTTGTTTAGAAGATGAGGGTTAAGGGAATACTGCTAAATAAACTCACTTGGAAAATGAGTGCCAAACCTAGAGAGTGGAACTTTTACCTGGAGGTACTGGATGCAGTGACCATGGAAGAGCAATGAATGAGCACAGAACAGGAAAGGGAGGGTAATAAGCAGACCCAACAAAACTTCTCATCACACAATCTTTTATCTTTCTTTTTCTTTCCCGTCGAAGGCCCCTAAAGAGTTAAGAGCCAAAGAAAACAAGCTTTTCCCTAAGCCTTTACATTTCTGATGCATGGAGCTCCCTTCCAACTGGAAGCATGAAACAGCACTATATCCCATCCTTTTTTATTCCAGTTTTGTGGTCAGATGACTCCTCGGTTGGCCTGACTGCTTACTCATATCCTGACCTGGTTCCAGGTGAACAGATAAGAGGAGGGCTTTAAGAAGAATTTACCACTACAATCTGCTTGAAACATCAGCACTTCTTTCTTCTCTGCATGCAGCTGTTCAAGATTTGTTTTTTTTTGTGAGAAACATCCAGAACAGTATATCTGAATAGTCTGGAATAAACAATATTCCTATAGCATCTATTAGAGTCCAGTGTCAATATAAATATAATCTTGGCATCACCACTGCTGTCTCAGAGGTAAATGTTATCAGGAACAGTTAGAAAATCATAGAACTATAGAATGATTTGTGTTAGAAGGGACCTTAAAGATCTAATTTCAAACCCCCTGCCACAGGCAGGCAGAAGATTGCTGGAGGTAAATGTATGCCTAACAATGTGGCAATCAAACCTGTGAAATCTCAGTGGAAACCATCAAAGGCAAGAACACAGGAACAATGTGAACAAACCAACACCTGAAATCTGCAAAATTCTCAAATTCTCCCCTTCCCAAAACTTCTAAAATTTCCATTTTGATATTAGTTGCTGTTGAGCTGTAGATACCTTAAGTTTCCAAAGGCATTGTTTATGCCACTGAACTGAGATATTTCAATTAAAAAAAAAAGTCAAATTGATTCAGTCTAGCAATTTCAAAATTTTCTGGCAAAAATATTAACTAATTAAAGTGAAGCTGAAAAGCAACTATTGACAGAAAATGGTTTTGTTGTAAAAGCACTGATTTAGACACTTTCTAGACTTGTCTTAAGGAAAAAAAATCAGAAAATCTTCAATGACTTCTGTTCAGAACCACAGCAAGTGCAAAACTGCAAATCTTACACTGCCGAACAGTTTCCCATGGATTATAGTTCAGAATATTTAGCTTCTGCAGCTCCTTCTCTCATTACAACATTTTTAACTTGTCCTTCCATCTTTTAACTGTTTATCCCTCTCTGTCATATTGCACATCAGTGTCCATCTTTATCTTCAGCATGTTTCCTGTTGGCCTCCTCTCTTTCTTCCATATTTGACCCAGATTGTCAAATCCAGGTTTGGATTACCACAGGCAGGTTTGAGTAATCCCACATCCCAACAGATTTTTAAATTTATATATATATATATATATATATATATATGTATGTGTGTGTGTGTGTGTGTGTGTGTGTATATGTGTGTATATATATATAAATACATATATATACAACCAACAAATATATATATGTGTGTACATATACATGTAAAAATATACATTGTATGTATATGTAACAATTGATTATATATAATATATATATTATATACATAGTCATACAATATATGCATACATCCTGTTCAGAAGGTGTAATGAATGATACACAGGCAACTGAAAGCTCCAAGATAAGGGACATATATTGATTGACATGGATCAGACAACATAAGTGGCTTCACAATACTACATTTAATGAAATTAAAATAGAAACTGGTGGCATGACCCAAAGACTGGAGAGAGACCAGATAAACATTTTCCATGGTAAAAGGTTCCTATAAACACTTCAGAGAATTAAAGAATATCCTGAGTTGGAAAGGACCCACAGGGCCATCATCAAGTCCAATTCCTCGCTCTGCACAGCACCATCCCAAGAGTCACACTATGTACCTGAGAGCACTTCCGAGCATTCTTGAACCCTGTCAGGCTTGGTGCTGTGACCACTTCCCTGGGGAGCCTGTTCCAGTGCCCTTTGGTGAAGAACCTTTTTCTAATATCCATCTTGAACCCCCCATGAGACAACTTCACACCATATACTCAGGTCCTGTCACTTGGCACCACAGGGACCAGTGTCTGCTCCTCCTCGTTCCCTCATGAGGAAGCTGTACACTGCACTTGCTCCAAGCAAGCCATGACACAATAAAATCACAGGCTTTGTTATGGGATAATGTGTCAAGAACTCCTGTTTTAATAACTACCTGATAACCTACTTACACCATCTGGTGAATATTATGTGCTGTCTGCTAGTGACCACTGGGTAAATTAAAGAAACTGAAATATTCATTCTGGAGATTCTTATCCCTGCAAAAACAGAACAAGAGAAAACTAAATGAAGTGCCAGAGGTGACATATCTACTAACGGCTGTATTCAAACAACACATGTTAAGCGACAAAAGCAAAAAAAAAATTAAATTAAGGTTGCAATATCTGTGCTGATACACACGTTATCCTTAAAAAAAAGAAAATAAAGTTAATGAAGGTAGCAAGAGATGAGGAAATTATCTGAGAATTATTGTTAGAAATCACCCCAGATTTTTAAACTTAATTCTAAATGTCCTGATTCATGTAAATTAAAATGTTATACGCTCTATATTAATAGAAATGTTAACTTCACAGCAGTAGGAAGTCACTCTATAAATCCTCAGTAGACATTTAAGTTACATCATAGCTTAGATGCATGTGGCACCATGCACAATCATCCGCTTTCCTATGTGCTCTTCAGTGGCACCACGGTGGGACAAACACAGTCACTTTGCTGTAGTTTCACATGTTGATTCAGTGATAAAGTACTTTACAGATTAGCTTAGTCTGTAGGATTTAAAGGTCAGGATTTATTGTACTGTAAATCACAAAGCTATTTTATCTTGACAGAGATACTGTTTTAATATTTCTCGCTGAATCTAGGGATGTGTTTGCTTTTTCTTATGTGACTGCTGTGTAAAACAGGACTTCAGCCCAGAAAAGAAAAAGGGATGGCAGTCTGTTCCATTTTTCAGCAACTACTTAATTTCTGTTCAAAAAAACACCAAACAACCCCATAAGCCAAAAAAAGAAACCCCAAAACACCAAACCAAAACATCATCACCAAACCTCTTTTATTAATACAAGAAAATCTTTCAGGATGGAAAATCAGTTTGTGTAGATGTTCAGCAGGACATTCGCAGAGTTATACTTGGGCTTATCTGAAACCAAATGATCTCATTACACAACGCTGAAGCAGCTTCCTGACATGTCTCTCACAATGCATTAAAAAAAAAAAAAACAAACAAAAAAAAACCAAAAAACAAAGAAGAAAGAACCTGACATTTATGGCCTAATTGAGTGAGACTCCAGTAGTAGTGAGCCAGCGCTCTAGTATCTGCTCCACTGACAGGTGAGTCTGCCTTGGGTTATGCAGTGCCAGGACTGCAGGGCACTCTCCCCTTCACAGGGGCTGAATCAGCTCTTTTGTACCGTGTTTACAGACAATAAAAGTTCTGCATACCTGTGCATTGCAGCCACTGCCTTACCAAATACAGTAACTTGCACTCATCTTCAGAGTGGCATCAGGAGTCACAGACGGGCTCCCTGTCTTGTGAAGGCACTTGTCAGCAAAGACTTCAGGGCTGCCTCAGGTATTAAGCACACACATTCCTCCTGTTTACCCAGGCCTACATGCTCCCAGGAATGGGACTGAGACGGTGCAAATCCATCTAAAAAGCGCCTTGCAGGATGAGCAGAGCTGGTGGCACTGGAAGGGTGCATGGAAAAGGATTTGCTGCTGGTGAATGTTTCCTTTAACAGAGCCTAGCCTTAGGTTAGCAACAAGACAAGTACTTCCTCCATTTGAAAGCCTTGCTGTTTTCCCAGTCTTTATTTTGATGCTTAGTAGTTTAGCATTTCCATGAACTCCCTTTTGTGGGGAAAACAGAAGGGAGAAAGACAGGAAAGCATATTACAGGGGAGAGAAACTTGGAGAGAAGGCAGAAGCATTTTTATAGTCCTCACCACCTCAACCCTGGATTGATGTGGTGACTTGATAAGATGTTGAATTATGCAACCATTCCCACAGATGTACTATTGCATTCATTTTGGGCCCTTGAATGAAGCTAGACTTGCTGACCTCAGACTGAGCTTTTAGATAGGATAAACAAGTTGCTGTGCCAGTGTATATATCAAGTCTGGAATATGAAAAGTCATTGAGACAATAAACATGATGCTAAGTTTACAGATTCACTTTTTCAAGCAAAATCACACTTCAGTCTATATTAAGAAAGCTCTCTTTTCAGTCAAAAATGTGGAGCTGTATATAAACATACAGTTGCACAACTGCTGTGCCTATTTTGTATTTAGATTAAATGGCAAGTTAGTAGATCCTGGTAGATTTTCTGGATTCCTTTCACTAAATTCCCACCATTTACATTTGTTCATCTTTTCTAAGTTAGGATTTTAAAATGCAAATATAGCAAAATATGCAAATCTATCATGCTCTCCTAGATCAAGCTCTGAGGAAGGATGCCAGATACAATTCAAAAAGTTTGTTTCTAATGAGTATTAAAAAACAGGTTTTCATGAGGGGAAAAAAAGCCTTTTCATGTAATTCTACAGTTTATTAAATTCACAGTTATTTCAAATTGCAGTTAACATTACAGCAATTTAAAAGAGGGATATTGGAGTCATATTACTATTTGTCTCAGAATATATAACAAGCATAGGAATCTGTCATACACCAGGAACAGTTTACAAAAAAATAGTACGAATTAGTAGTAATTATATTCTTGATTGTATTAGTTGGTTTGGGTTTTTTTAATTGTATACTCTGGCAGTGCTGTTGACCTTGCAAGTTTGGATTTAGTGTGTAGTGCTTATTTACACAGGTATTTTGTAAGCTATGCAAACAAACAAATAATGAAACTAATATTTCACATTAGTTTGAGACCACTTTTTTGGCACCAACTCACTTTTAGACAAAGAGAACGCATTTTAATCAATTTCAGAACACATAAATTTCTTTCAGTCCCTCCTTACTTTGTTAATTTTAGTATCATTACCCTTCCATGTAAATACTTCTTTCCAAAACTAAAGAGAAAAACAGACTCGGAAACAGCAACCAGATTCTTGGGTTCTCTAAAGCACATGTTTACAGGCTGCAATCAAATTAAATTAGCAGCACATTTAGATTATTTTGATTTTTAGATCTGCTAAAGAAAAGAAAAAGTAATCTTTTGATAATCGCAAATGAATGAAGTCAGATAAATACTTACCCACTGCACATTTTTGGGTGTTCGTTGAGCAGTCAGAAAAAACAAGAAATTAAATGCTACGAGCCTGTACAAAATTACACAACTATTACTGTATTTGGGGCATTATAGGTCATTTATTCTATCTCTTCTTGATCACAGATCTTCATAGGAGCTTAAAAACAGTAATTTCTTAGATTACATATATTGTCCCTTCTTTTTCTCAAGAACAAAATTGGAATTAACATATTTCTTTGCATTGAAGCCTGTCTCCTAATACAGACCAGCCTGATGCACTCAGTGCAGCACCGTGAACTCACTGTCAGATGTCTGCAGAAGGTTCCCACGGAAGACCCCTAAAACTACCATGACACAAGAACTGGGAGCTTCCATACCCTGTCCAGTGCTCTGTTGCACTGTAACAGGAGATGCAACAGTTCCACATGAACCTTAAGAAAAAGCAAGGGTACAGGTACCAGTTCAATACAGCTAAGCCTTTAATTAGCACAGTGCAAGGTTTCAAAAGACAAGTATCTTGTAGGTGCAAAGACTCTATAATTTCAGATGTCAACATCTTTTGTCTCTGATGCCCCTTTGACAAAAAAAAAAAAAAAAAAGAAACAAATGCTGCCCTAACAAAAAATGTAGAGGAGGTGTAAGTTTGCACCTTATGCAACTCAATCCACCACAGAAAGTTAGGTGAGCACTGAGGTACCAGACTTTAGAATGGCAGCAAGGAGAAGACAGTGTCCCTTCTGCTGGTGTACGCAGCAGAGCCCACAGCACCTGGGAGAAAACATCCCCACTGTGTTCTATCCTAACACTGCCTCTCCAGCTGCTCCAATGCAGCTTTCTGGGGCAGGTCTCCGGATAGATCAAGCACATGAGGATTAGAGAACTTACACACACATTTAATTTCCACTCCATTTGCAAAATATTAGCCATTCCCCACAATTCTGTATCATGTTTCATCGCGCTGAAGTAGAGGGAGAGGCCTGGGAATTGCCTGCCTTCCCCTCTGTATTTGGAATTATTAGGCATGCTGGATTCATAAAGACTAGCCCAGAAAGGCCAACATCAGGCTCAGCTCTGTATGACACAATAATATCAATAGGGGAGAAGTGGGTGCAAATTTATCCTTCAACTTTATCACAACCAGACGAAATTTTCTGCAGTTTGTTTTTATCCTCTTTTTAAACTCTCGTGAATAATAAATACTTAGCAAAAAAAAAATACCTGGAAGTCTGCCACAGATAGTATATCAGGATTCCAACACAGGATGAGTGTAATAATGGCAAAAGCAACTTTGTAATTTAGGAAGTAAAAGTCACTTCTGAGGGATGTGTAGGTACTTATTTTCCAGTGGTAACAGAGGAATTTCAAAATCCTTTGGAATCTGAAAAAATGAGGTTCAGGGGCCAAGACACTGGTGACAAAGATGGCCATCTCCTGTTTTTCACCGTGGAAATCAAGCTGCAGATCCATTACTTACTCAGATGTGACCTGAATATTTCATCTCAGTGCTCTGCACAACATGTCAAAAAGGGGCACTGAACTGAACCAAATAGGACTTTTGCTGGAAAGTTTTTAAATTGCCACACAGTACAGTTGTTTATCAGTCTTTGATGTAAGAGAAAAAAACTTTACTTCAGTAAATACTTATTAAAAAATACATTTTCACTCATTTGAGCACATTTAAATACAAAATCCTTGTTAAAAAAAGAAAAAAAAGAAATGTTACTGCATCACATTCCAATCACAACTGGGAAAAAAATAAATATGTGAAATAGCAAGGATAAATAAAGCTTTGCATCCTTTCTGAGAAAAAGAATACCTACTGATAGCATTAGAAACAGTATTAAAATAACTTCACTCTAGACATACAGGAACTTATGTTGCTTTTTACTTCATATCTAAGAAACATGCTGCTATAACTTTTTAGAATTTGGATGACAAATTCATCTTGACAAAAGGCAACAGAACAAAGAAAAGAGAATGCCTCTCTTCTGCCTCTCACACAGACAGGGGCACAGGAGAGCAGAAAAGGTTTAACACCACCAGGTCAAGAAATGCTGCCATGTAGAAATTTCCAGACCATTTTATTGCTGGTTTTTAGAAATCTGCCCCTCACTAATCTACCTAAGCAAGGCAAGGGCTGTGATAGTGTGAGTGAAAAGAGGGGGGAGGATCAGAGACAAGCCAAGCCACAAGGTCCTTACAGGAGCTAAAATGGATGCTGAGGAGTGGCATGGCACAAGGGACAGATCATGAGTTAAGGGACAGGGGCAGCCACAGATCCTCCTCACTGGACCCCCTCAGAGCCAGGGGACAGGAAGAACAGTATGATGGGCAGCACAATCAGAGCAAAGCTGAGTCTAGTACGGGTGACATGCACACATGAGAAGATATAGCAAGGAGCCTTTGTAAGAGCAGGGCACTGAGTTGCAAAGCCCAGAGTAAAGCAGAGTGACTGCTTGAGGCATGAAAAAAAACAGGACATAAGTGTACTATCTGGCTGCCAGAACAAAAAAAAGGACACATTTTCCCCTCCATTCAGAAATAAAATCAAATAAAATTACCAGCGTATCTTTGAATAAGTACATATTCTGCACACCATAAGCAACCAAATATTTGTTATCTATTTTTATATATCTGCAAAGATATATCTGCAAAGATATATATCTGCAAAATAGTTCTTATCTGCACTCACAGAAGTTGACTCTTGGTTGGCAAATTTTGGGTAAGTGGGTAGAAAAGGTCCACAGACTTTTATGGTGTACGTGTACACCAAGAGAGAGAAAAGATTCAGGTATAAAAGCTCCACCTGATATTTCACCACGCTGGCTTTACTTAAAACTTCAGAGCCCACTTTTAGTTGTTACAATGCGTCCCCCTAGTGGGTAAAACCATACTTGACGAATTTTGTCCTTCATTTATTTCTCTGAATACAGCTAAGTATCACATTTGATTACCAAGTGGATGTTGCTGCTTTTGGGAAAGTGAACATGAAAAGACACTTTTGTGCAACTTTTTAAAAACATAATGCATAGCCAGAATGATATATATGTATTCCTACTGAACTGTCTCATTAAGCAATCAAATAACATCTTGAACATCTATGTTTTAAAACAATAGTAATGTAAATAAATCTTCCTATGAAGATTGCCCTGGGAAGGGCATAAACAATTTCTCAAAAAAAAAAAAAAAAAAAAAAAAAAACCTGTGTGAGAAAGAAAAATTAATCCTGCTAACATTTTTCCAAGTCACGAAATTCAGTGTTTCACAGAGAAATGAATTAGATGCTGTTATCACTGCAACTGCTTTCATAAATGTGGCAGCCATTATAAACTAGCATAACTAATTAACTCACAGAGTTCCAGACATCAACACCTATTTTATTAACTGAAGAGGTCTTCATTAAGACAGTGGGATTATGGTTTGCTCTTTTAGGAGTACTGGGGAAGTAGCTAACTTCTAATGGGGGCTGAATAACTGAATTGTTGCCTTTTTTAATATCTTTTTAAGGGTTGCCCAGTATGATCTACATTAACTAGCATTTTTTACTGATTTCATTTAATTGGATCATTTGGATGCGATTGTTTGATGGCTACATATATAGCTATCAAAAATACCACACAGACATTTTACTACTTTCCTTTTCAGGTACAGCACATTACTCTTTTTTTAACCTCTGTGTGTAGCTCTGCTTTTCACTAACCAAAAATTGGCTGGGTTTTGGGCTTTTTAAACCCCATCACAACTGGGTTAAAATAGATATCTTTATTTTAAGTTTTCAGAACTGCTTTTTCAATGGCGACCGTTCCCTAATATATTTCTTTCTTTTCCTATATTTTCACTTACAGTTGGGACAGTCACTGTGCCACAATGTCTCTGGCTCCAGCAGAGGAATGGGAAGAGCACCTGCCAATAACTGGGAAAGTAGGAAGAGGCTACAGAACTTGATGTAAATTGCTGCAAGCTTTTCCTAACACAAATTGTCAAAATTCTTTTCATGCCAATAAAGTAGGCTTTAAATCAGTCAAACTTCAAGGTCACTTAAGAAAAAGATCCAAAAGCGTAGCTACCAAAAAACACCCAAACCCAAAGAAACCTCAAACCAAACAACAAAATTTTTAAAAAATTTTAAAAGCACCCAAAAAAATCAAACAAAATGGAACCCTTTCAGAAGTTCATTAAATTATAATTATTCATAATTATAGTTTGCAATTAAAAAAAAAATCCAGATGTTATAAAATAATTTCTGCTAAATATTTTGAATTATCTTATTTAGAAAAGTAGCCCCTTCCTGCTAAGCCCATTCTTTATCCCTTTAAGAGGAATACTTTAAAGGAATAATTCCTTTAAATTTATTTCTTCCTTGAAATTCATTTAAGTACTATTTTATAAGTGGTTTTCAAAATAGTAAAGGCTAAAATGTGGAAAATACAACCTCCACCACTAATACACTCATATGCCATTTCAAAAAGACCTACATATGGAAATTTCTCACTTATGTATTCTGAGAGCTATCACTTCTGACTGCTGGTAATTGCCAATGTGTTCCATTTGCTTAGCAACAGTTTTACAGTAGATGTACCATTTGTGCAATCATAAAAGTAAGACACTTGCACAGTCTCTCAAAGTACACGATGCTTCCATTGATTTTGTGCTAATACGCGTAACATCTTAGTAAGAGTGTCTGAACAGATTTGTCAAGAGATTTCAAGAGGGAAGCACCAAAACCAATGTCCTCTTTTTCCCTCAGTAAAATTGTTTTTCTTTCTTTACTTAAGAATAGGAACATTCTAAGCACCCCTACAGACTTACATCTGTATTAACTAGAGAAAATCAATTATACAAAAGTTTTCCTAATGTCAGTTGGTAACTTCTACAACCTATTGAGTTAATTGAAAGGTCGAAGAAAACACAGCTCTTGCTTCAATCAGGTTCCTTGTGCACAAACTGCAGTCACAGCCATTTACTGCTTAATAACAGGACCCAGTTCAACCAAAACAGTGTTGCTTATATGAGTGTGTATTGGTTTACATTCCATTTTGAGGGGTTTTTGATCTATCTTGTTTTGTGCGCAGGAGTGGCTGCTGTGCCCACCTCACCCCCTCCCCCCCAGTTTATCCTGCTGTTTGTGTAGGTTTTTCCTTTTTTTTCCCCCCTTTGGCACTGTGATTGAGCTTGCCAGTTAGGCTTCTTTTGCTGCTCTGCTGTGGAAGCCCAGAGCCAGTGCGTGCCCCACCAGGACTCTGGGATTGCCTCGTTTCCTGCTGGTGAAACAGATTTTTGGAGTTCACTTAAGTTAACAAAATGAATTAAGCACTCATATTCTAGCTTGTAGAGTTATGTGTTGAATTTTAACCTTTTACTTAAGAAACCTCTGCCAAGGTACAAAAGGGCATAACAAAATGCATATTTCTGAAGCTTCTTGCATAAAGAACAATACCTGAAAGGACTGAAGATACAAAGAGCCCAGATAAAGGGGGTCCTCTCTCCCTAAGCCTACCAAGACTGACAGACTATTCAGATAAGCACCAAAGGACCAAAAGTGCACGCACGCGCAAAGGAGAAAAGTTGTGAAGTCCAACCATGAGGAAGACCACGATCTTCAGCCTCAAGAGACCACCAGAGACCCCCACAGGACCACCACAGCAAACCACATGTGTCCAGAAAGGTGTGGACCTGTTTAGCATGAGAGGTGAGGACAGGCGGGGCCAGGGGTTGAAGATGCATAGAAAAGTTGTGTAATTCAATGCATATGGAACACCTTTGGGAATAAAGGCTTGGGTCAGACTGAGGCTTGAGGCACAAGTCTGGGAGAGCGATCTCACTTGTGCCCAGCGCTGACAATACATACCCACTTCATAACTATGCCAGTTATGCCTTGCAGACCTCCTTTTTTTTTGTTAAGAAACTGGGGTTTTTATACTTTTGCCCCCTGGTATCTATTTCTCCGACTGGAAGAAGAAAAGAGATTTACTGAATCCCTTTCTCTTTAGAGGAAATGGTCATTTCAGGGTGTTTTCTCCTGAAATTTGTCTCAACAGAGCAGTGTAACCATCAGATATGAGTCCACAAAAAAACTTCCAAATGTGAGAGGGATTATAAGCCACTACAAGCAATCTATGGGGCAAATGGATTTGGTGCAATTGTCCTTATCCTCTGTTCTTGTGTAATTTGTGATAAAAACATCTGCTAACAAAGTTTACTTTGTAATATACCAACTGCACATAGGCTGCAAAACTTTCTTAGCGTAGGGATTTAACAGTTGAAGGATTTCTCCACACTCTGCTTCATGGCTTAACCACCACACAATCTCTAACAAGGCCAGTCACAACAGAAACATGGTCCTGAGCTGCAGCCGCAGTCAAGAAGAGAAGTTGTATCCAGTTGAGCTCTGCTGTGAACTGCAGAGACCAAAGACAAAGAGATCAACATGGACCCTGATGCCCTCCCCTTTGGGCCACCATTCCTCTCATGCAGACCTGTGGCTTAGCTTTAGAGCTCAGGGCCAGCTGTGTCCCTTCCCAGTGGCTCTGTGCTCATCCCTCCTGTCACAAACTGCCTCTTTGTCCTCTGCTCTATTGCCAGACAAGTTGTCATGGTTTCTCTTTTCCTCTTTGCCAAGCTCCAGCAGCAAAGTTAAGCACAGCTCTGCTGTACGTGGTAAAGTCAAGCACACCAGTAAAAGACTCCAGATGTTTCTCAACTTGAGCAGAGCCTCGCTCCACATGTAACCTTAACATTGTCTGACTGTTGATGACTTAACTCTGCCATGGAAACTCTCCCATGAATAAACAAAAATTAAATATGATTGATGTCACAAACCTAGTATGTAAAAGGCAGCTCTAAAATAAGCCAGTAGAGTAGTACTTGGTGTACACTGCATTCCAACATGGTATTTTTATTAACTTGAAAGTTCTCAATTTCCTCAAAGTTACATGCAATTAATTAGGGATTAATTAATGGGATTATTGATATTTAGCACAGTTATAAACAATTGTTACTATAAGCTCTTAAAAAGAGGTTCCAGTTACTTCAGTGCAATAGATGACAGCATTTCCTAAATTGCCATTTATAGAATTCCACCAGACATCACTGTCCTCCATGGCAGAGGTGACAGAGGAATATTTGTCCCAGGTACAAGCCAGACCTTGTTCATTTCACAGCAATCCAGTTTTGTGAGTCTAGAAATAAGGGACACATCCAACAGCATACCTATTACATACACAGTGATGATTGCTGAACCTTGACACTGTTCTACAATAGATATGATAAAATGTGCCACCAAATTACTCTCTTCCTATATGATATCAGGCAAAGTATAAAAAGAAAAAACTGGAATCTATACCCTATGATACACCAAAAGAACTATGAGAAAAGTACCAGGATAGGTATGAACCCCGCAAAGCACAGAGAATTCAACAGAGTGTCAATGCTGGGGCCAAGCTGACAGTTGCAAAATTAGAAATTAGATCTTACCATGCTCTGGTTTCTGATCTGTCACAATTGTTGTCAGGTGGTGAATACCAAGAAAAGTTGACAACAGCAATTGCCACAACCCGGTAGATAAAACTGCAATATCAACAGTCAGCAGCACAGAACAAGAATTGTTTTGAAATGCAAAATAACAATGAACTGAGGGAAAAAAAGTAAAACCAAACATTAAGATAGTAGTACCAGTACCATTGAGAAAACAGTATCACTATTCTGATTCTTTTTCCCTTCTTCTGCATCGCTCCCATACTCTGAGCGACTTATAAGACCTCTCTCCAGGTCACTGGCCTCTGTTAATGGAACCTTACACTATTGTTACCTGGCCCCTAACAAATGCTGCCATGCCTACAAGAACATGTTTAAAGTAAGGTTTACCAAGTATATTGCAAAAGCGAGAAATAAGGCCTCAATTCAGAAGACACAAAGTACATCTTACTGGAAGAGTAACATACAGTAAGTGGTCACCTATCAAAAACAGAGATGGTACCATTGCCCTAAAGATCAATGCAGCATGTTAGAGCACTTGACACATTCAAAGGTAGGATTTTTGAGGAAAAGGTTTTTTGAAGACTACAGACAGACTTTTCCAGTTCTTTGTCACTTTGACTGTCTGCAGAAACTAAGTGTCCCTGAAATAGTTTACAAAAATAATTAAAAGCTAAGTCAGAAACTACTGAACTGACAATTCGCATACTGATCCTAGAAAATACAGAGAGCCAGCCATAAGCTCAGTCCCAAACACTGAATCTTCTCCCCTAAACATTCACCTCCCAAACATATCTGTTGCAGCATCCTCTGGACAGCTGCCCTGCCCTCCCCTCCCCGCTCCGACACTGCCAAAGGCAGGGGACACTTCCGCACTAGGGAGTGCAGAAGAGCGGCGAAGGGTACGAGCCCTTACCTTGGGAGGACAAGACTGACACTGCTGAAGGAAGGGAGTAGGCACTTTGGAGGGTACTTAGTCCAAGGTTTTTAGTGATGAGAACAAACAGCTCCTGACCCCAGGGGGGTATCACTCCAGACAGCCCCCAAGATCAGAGGAGCAACACCTAAAATACAGGGGGAGTGACAAAGAAGGAGTTCAGCTGTCCACCAATAAAGGAACAAAAGGGACGAAGCTGAGAATTAAGACAGCCCTTGAGAGGGCTTAACGGGAGGAGTTCCTGGCCCCAGTCCAATCACTCACACCTCTCCTGGAAGTTTCCAGAGAAGGAGGATGGAGGATTGAGTGACAGAGAAGGTGCCTGAGAGGGAATTCATGGACAGACAGGGAATTTTCTAGTGGAATGGGACAATATTGGAGGTAGGACTGACATTCCAGGAAAGGGAGGCACCTTGGGGTGCAACTACACACAGGGGGAAGCGAGAACAAACCAATTAACTCAACACAAATCTTCTAAGACTGAAAAATACAAACTGGGAGTTGTAGGAGTTTGTTGCAGATTTTTAATGGATTTTAAAAATATGTTTTATATTTTATGTGGGGTGTTTTTGTTATTGGATTCTAAAGCATACTGCTTGGCTTGCAGGAAGTTAGCCACTGTCATTGTCTCTACAACTATCAGAACTGTGGATACTGGAGAGAGACTTGCTAGCAGACATCTGAGTGATTTAAGCATGTTTTGAAATAATGCATAGTTGCATGTCACTTGTTACCATACAGGGGTAACAGAGTTAATAAATGGCATCTTTGAAGATGCATATGCTTGCCCGTTTAATGTTGTAGTTAATCTAAAAGAGCAAAAGTAAAAGCTTATAAATGAACAAAGAAAAAACATTTTCTCTGATTCATTGTCCAGTTCTAGTTCAGTTCAGATTGAACTACAATAATAACACATTCAAGTAGTAGTAAAGAATGTTTTATTAAAACAGAAGTTTTTCAAACCTTATGTATCAAAACTAAGGCCACAACTAGTGCTAACACAAAATCACGAACCTCAAAAGGTTCTTATATAATACAATTTAGAAATCTGAGACAAGGCTATTTCACAAAGTTACTTGAACATTCTGAAATTCAGCATTACTTACTTGTTCTAAAATATTACATCAATTATCCTAGTGATAATATTTAATGATACAAAGTACTGAATTATCAGTGCATGTAACCCGTTTATTATTTTGGTCCTGTGACAACTAACTTTCCACACCACTCCAGCTACCAAAATAAATGAAAGTACAAAACATTGTAATGGAAGCTGCCAACAACTCCTCCCTTTTGTGGTCAGTTAATTTCTTTTCTTCTAATGCTAAATATCTCCAGTCATAATAGCAATAAATTCTTCTTGATTGACTGCAAAAAGAAAATTTAAAAAAGGAAAAAAATCATTAGACAAACAGCAAACAACAATAAACCATAAAATGAAATAATGCATATCTGTGCTTTACTTAAACGCTTCTCTGTTAGTACTTGCTGCATCTGATCCACTACTATAAGTCTTTATAAATTTGCTTCTAGACCAGGGGTTTTGCATAGGCTTTTTCATGTAACATGAAGTCAGAATGCAGGCTTCATTATGTGGAATACTAAACCCAGAAACTACCTCACTTATATTATTTCTAATTATAAAAGTAAAAATATTCTAAAAGTGAAATATGACACAAAAAAAAATCCCTGAGAAACATATAAGATAGCTATGCAAAATTTTTATTATTAAAAATTATTTTATTAATAAAAATTATTATTTTAAAGGTCTATAAAAATGTTAAGAATGGTATCTAAATTTTATTAAGTAGGTACTTCTCAAGCAATAATATGTCAGTTAGTTATGACTAAATTCAGTTTTACTCTTAAAATCCTAAGTCAAAACATTTACACCCAATTTACCACTACAGATCAAACAATGCTATTCCTATCTTCCCATTCTGTAACACTTGCCAAATACAAAACAAATTTTAAGATAATTTAGCAATTATTTAATAAATCAGCTGGATTTAAAATGGACATTTGATGAGCCTTTCCCCATCTGCACTTTCTTCATTCATAATTAACAGAAATGATGTAATTTCTCTTATTTTTTGTTATGCACTTTTATTTTTACAAAATTAAAGTGCATTTTTATACAAATGCACTTGAAGAAATTAAGTAATAATAATTCATTAATTATTCTGCTGCAGTTATACCTGAGGTACTGACCTTTCTCATACGTTAAAACATAGCCCCTGTAAAAGAGTTAACCAGTGAACATGTTCACTCTGCAACTAATGACTGAACTGGGGAATGATTAGAGTGGTATGGAAAAGACAAGACAAATACAATGCCCTGACAATTATCCATCCCAGCCAACATGCCCAAGCTGTTCCTAAACAAAGCACTGCAAAGAAGGAACTACATTCACAGCCAGAACATTAAAGAAATTCAATTATGTTAAAGAACAAAAATGTCAAAAAAAACCTAAATATGTCCTGCTACGATGCATGTAAAAAAAATAGGAAACAAGCATATTTAGTCTAGCTTATGCTCATATTTAGTCTAGCCCTATGCTCTGCAATACCAGCGTATCACATGGCTACATCTAATTCTAAAACACAAAAATACCATCGCTGTATGATTTTAAAAGATTTTCCACAGCTTTATCATAGTAACAACATAGTAACAGCACAAATTCAAACATTGTCTCAAAAATATTCTCTGGTTTACAACATCCTTGAAATCATGCTGCAAAATACAACACTATAATGACAAACAAATTTTGAATCATTCAAAATAACTTCAAAAAAGCAGTGTAGTTACAATTCCCAGTAACCCAAGAACTCCCAGTTAGTCCCCTTTAGATTTGTTCACAAGTTAACAACCATGAAAGTTAGAAGCACCGTTTTTCATGGCATCAGACCTCCCTCAACTCCATGACTTAAGTAATCATAAAAGAACAAACTAGAACCACAGCTAATAGAAAGAGAACACTGAGTTAGAATCTTGAGAGTTAAAGGTGTGTATTTTTTCAGTGGTGGGTTTGGGTACTTGTCTTAATTCTGTGCCAAAAATCCGAGACACGAGACTGGACACTGTTTCCTACAGTTGCATCTGCAAGATTATCAAAACTGCATGAACTGACACCACAGAGTGTGTCAAGTTAGTTGTGCTTGAAACCAGAAATAATTATTAAGCCCAAGAATACCAAAGTAAGATTACTTACATATCTAGGGGAGACAAAAATATGTCAAATACACTTTTACAGAAATATGTGTAGTACTGTATTCTACCACTACAGCTCAGTGGTTTTACTGGGAACATAATGGTTCATGTAACCTGAGTACCATACAAGATGCCTTATTTCACTGTGAGCAAAACAACCTCTTAAATGTAATACAGGGTTTAAACCAAAAGTGTTACTATCTGTATTTGATATATCAATTAAAAAATGCTAACAATTAACAGTTTCAAACTTTTTTTTTAAGAGTAGGAAAAGAAGAATAATTAGATGACAGCACGATTTTGCCACATGACCCAGGTGTTTGAAGACAAATGAAATGGTGATTCACAGCATAATTAACTTTCTCAGAATGACCCTTAAAAAGCTAGGAACAGCCTGTTTTCTTTAAAGGACAAAAAACACACAGAACATTAAGGACAAACAGCACCATACACAAACATTATGCTGTCATTCTTCCATATTCAATCTTCTGCTTGATTGTTCTAACAAAGACAATGAATGGATGACTGAATAAGAGGTAACTCAGCCACTTAGTCTTAACTGATCAATTTCGTTTTAAAAAATGTAGCACTGACACAAAATAATCCTCCTGAAAGGAGCTAATGGTGTATGTTCCCTATGTAGTACCCAAATAGCAATGTGATAAAAGAATATTTATATACAATTCTGAGAAAAAAATTGAGATCATTTGGCAGCTCCAGGAGATCAACACATGAAAAAAACATATTTGCACAAAGAATTCTGATTCCACTCACCTCTACAGCTATGACTTCCAAAAAGTAACACCTATGTTGAATAGCATCTGTCAAAACGCTGACAACCCAATTTCTCCACTAGCACATGTGAGTTTTGAGCCCAACATATGCTCACAAGCATAAATATTGTCACAGGAAAAGCTGATGACCTGCTAGTGAAATCTCATGAGTCACCACCCTGTAAGAACGGTGTTCAATGGACTGATACAGTCTTTAGGTACAAGGCCTTAAGTGAGTGACCCTTGAAATATTCATGTATTAAGGCTTATGATGTAAAAATAAGGTTGTTTTGAAGATAATTAAAAACTCTAAGTTTCAGTGTTCACAATGATTTAGCAAGCATAGTATCAAATTTGATTTGCTAATTCATTCTTTATCTACCTCGCAAATCACATCTGCAGCCTACTCTGTATGGACTTTGTCAGTCGCAGACCCATTTTTCACATTATGCTTTTCAGCACTCCAAGGCTCAGAAGTATGTTAAAGAGCCATGCAAGCTGATCCTACATAGATCCAGGCTACTTCAAGCATGATTTATTAGCTTAATGCTCCATATCCAAAGCTGAAATCACAACGATGACACATCACCACTTAAGGTACATTGAGTAAGTGATCAAAAGACTTTCTCTCAGCACTTTACTTCTTTTACTGATTAATAAGGAAATAAAAATGTAATGTAGGTACACAGAATCTCTCTTACTTCTACCTTCAACTACACTTTCACCTATCTTTTAATAAACATTGGTTGAATAAGAGATGGTGGTGAATCAACTTGATTCTTAGCCTCCAGACTCCAGACTCCTGAAAAGGCAACAAAATTAAGAACAAGATGATAAGGTGTTATATTTTCCAACACGTACTTTCTCCATCTCCATCCTTATCAAATTCTTCAATCATACCCCGCAGTTCTTCATCAGACATATTTTCACCCAATTCTCTAGCAACCCGGCGCAGGTTTCTCAGACTTATTTTACCAGAATCATCATCATCAAACAATTTGAATGCCTTGAGTATTTCTTCTAGTGGGTCTCTGTCCAGTATCCAATCTGTCACTGCAAAAAGGACACTTAAGTTAAAAAATTCAGAAAGGTAAAGTCAGAATGATCTTTGCAAACGACAACGATATGAAGAAAATGTGTCTGATTTCATCTGTTCTTGTATTTTCTATAGAATTCAATGTGCATATTTGTTTGGCTGTTGTCTGACCTCTCTTTCTCACCTCCGTTTTCCCAAGCTGAGTTGCTCTTTAGGACATAACTGCTGCACTAGAAAGCTGCACAGCAGGGCAGACACAGCCACACTTTCCACACATTTTCCAATAGGAATTTAAAGTATACACAAGGTGCCTCTCTTTCAAAATTCCAAGTTTTCAGACAAAACACCCTCAGCTCTTTTAGAGGAAGGTGTGATTTTTTTTTTCTCTACCTGTTTTCATCAGTATAGAATTTTGAGCTGTGGAGAACACTGAAATAGTTAAGTGAAGAAAAAGATCCACACAGAACTTCTCCTTTAAATAAAACCACACTAACCCAAAAGCCCCCATAACCAACCAACTGACCACTCCCTGGCCCCCAAACCTGAAAACAAAAAAGACTAAGCATAGGGGTTATGAAAAGGATGCTGCTATGAATTACAAGATGTTTATTCTGAAAGGACTCTTCAGCCTTTAATATTTTTTTCAAGACAACAATTTGTCAGTTTCTGCAACAGAAAATACAAGCTTGCCTCATGAAATATTTCTCTAATAATTACTTCAGACCAACCAACAATAATGGATCTCCTCATCTTTGTACCTTTTAGTCTTGTATTACAGGGCTAGTCTTAGATTATCAAGCCATTAAAATCACATCAACACTGTTTGCACAGAAAGAAGCATTTACTATCTGCTACTAACTGCAGATGGAATGTCTGCTCTGGCTTAACTAATTTGAGTGGGAAGAATTTTTCCTGCTCATATAAGCCAACTACAGCAATCGAGTTCATATATCTTCAGATTTACCCTAAATTTAAATATTTTCTTTTAAAACAACAGTGCTGCATCATTTGAAAAATGCTACCTTTTGTAGTAAAAAAGACAACTGAAAAATAATAAAACCTCTCTACATACAAAACTATAGAAGACAAAATATAATTGCATCTTTATATATTATAACTGAACATTAAATTAAGAGACATTGATAACTCAAGAATTGCTTACCCATATTCAGCAACTCTTCACAGTTAATGTCTCAGTAACCTATTTTATCTAACTACCCAGTCTTTCTCTTAGAAGTGTATCATATCTGTGTCAAGGTGATATAGCACCACAGCTGTATGTTACTTCAGCTTAAGTTTTCCAACAGGAAAGGTTCAATCTCCTTCCAACTATATACTGTGCTTTCTACAAGAATTTCCTGGCTTCTTGCAGTACTTAATGACTGTTGATATTGACAGCCAGGACAAAACAAGACAACAATGAACAGGACTGGAGATCAGGAATTTAAAAAATAATTGCACAGTGTCTATCTTTTCTATAATATTATATAATGTAATATGTAATTTTAAGACTAGTATTACTACCAAATCAATACACTCATTTTCTTTCTAATACTTCCACATAGGCTTTATAAATCAGAAAATAAGTAAAAAAAAATGTTCTCTAACTTGGAATATAACTACAAAAATATTACCTGTCATTAACAAGACATTTCGTCCAGTATTAATCTGTGAAACAATTAAATGTTTCCATATTTCAATCACTAATACATTAAGATGATTGCTATTTGTAGCCAAGAGCAAGTACTGGGGGTTTGAGTGTTTTGTTCCACAAAATCTATGGAAATACAATACCTTGAAGAAATGGACTATCATGAGCAAAATGAACTATAATGGACATAATAAGCTAGAAATGTAAACTCATACAGATTACTTTTTGGTAAACATAAAGTGAGTGTAAAAGCATAAATTATGCCTAACAAAAATCCCCTAAAATCTTCAAAGAAACATCAAATCTAAAAATTCTGCATATCGCTACAAACTCCAAGTACATAAAATTTCACAATACACAAATTTCAGATGAAAGACAACTAGTGCTACTGGCTCTATCAACAGTTGAATTCTTGTACAATATTTAAAATCTACTTCAATTTCTCTAATCTTTTTAATATATGACGTCTGTAGTCTGGTTGTCTGTGTATGAACTCCATCCCGTGAAATTCAATGCCAAATACCTTTTCCACAGCAGGAAGAAGAATCTTCCTGAACAAGATTCTTCCATGAACAAGACAAGAACATCTACACTTTAAACTAGCATTTATTCCTCTGTGTAAGCTTGAGAGGGATTATGTATACCCTACGACCTTTTATACTGTAGCTATCACTCCTCTCTACATATCAAATTAAGAATTCAGAAGACAAATATTCATCTTCCTTTACTACTGACCTATATTAAGCAAAATATGAAATGAAATCTCCCACTTCTATGTCTTAAATAATTAAAGAAGTCCACAAAGTACAGCTTTGAAATTGTACTCATTATTATAGGCTAAATATTGCTAGAGGTAGAAACACAATCAAACACATACCAACTTCATTAAAATCTTCAAATGTGATCTTGCCTGTTGATTCTCGATCATAATCTTTAAGTATTTTCAGGACATCAGCTTTTTTCACATCAAAACCCAAGGCTCTCATTGCCACCTTTTGGAATAAAATGGAAGTGCAATCATAATCATAGATAAGGAGCAAAATAAATATTTAACAGATCTTCCTTTTAATCTCAGTAATTACCTTCTTGTCCAAGAGAGAAAGAGCATATTAATGGTTTAGTAACAATAACAAATAAAATAAATAAAAGGAAAAGAGCTTGGCATATTAAAAGCATTTAGAACTACTATTAGAAAATGGCACATCTAGTTAAGTTAAAAAAAAAAAAGCTTTGCATTTTCAGGGATTTTACAGACTGGATCAAATGCATCTTAGGGCAGGCAAATTTATTCCTCATTTCCAAAACCATTTCAAAATCTTGTCTTCTTAAGACAAAACAGAAAATCATTCTGCAAATTGTATACAAGTGTGTATGTTCATGGATTTATAAGTCCTACAAGACTTTTAACTGCTTTTCTAGCCACAGAAGCCAACCAATATTTTATTTTTCCATTAGTGCAGAAGTTGACATTTAGTTTCCCATTTCACCTTAGAAGGCAATTGCTGAGCACACAGCACCCTGACTTCCTCCAAACTGATGAATACAGTCTAACCATATGTGAAAACCACTGATGTAGTGATTCAAAAATTGATGCTATATGCTGATTTTGTAGAGAAAGAGATAAGAAATTTTTTTCTTTATATATTTCTGCTCTTTCAAAGTATAAGCTTCAGGATGACAATAATTGATTAGACAGCTAAGAAATAAGCTTTCAAGTAATCATGACAACTGGGAATTCAAAGCATACAATAACCAGAAAAAGCATAACCATAACCAGGAGAGATCCCAGCACAACCCTACTCTCAGTGACTTCTAGCAAAAATAAAATTAGTGAACTCTGAAATAAAGTGAAGGGAATTGTTCTACCTAACACATTAACAGCAGCAAATTATGTAAAAAATAATACTTTTTTTCCTTCTCCAAATAATTGGTAGAGACACACTATAGAGCCAATATACTGGATTAGGCATTCTTTCAAAAAAAAGAAAAATCTCATCCTATATATGACTGAAACACTGACCTCTCCAAAGCTACTTTTTGTTCTTGATGTCTTAATTAGAATAAAAATGCATAGAAGATTTAAGGCAAGTTTAATGAACCCCATTTACTACTCTGTAGACTTTCAGGTGGGAGACCTTACTTAGAAAGATAGCCTAAACTCCATCTGCTTATAGCTGTCATTAGGAGCATCCTTCTTTGGGAGGGGAAACTACTGAGCCTCCCTCAAAAAGCACACCTTATTCCTACAAATCATAGGCTTTCTCTTGAAAAATACAGGTAAGCTTTGGCTTGTAGTCAACAGCTTTACAAATTTGATTTACATCTTTTACCTACATCTGAAACCAACAGAAGGCTTTAAGTTATAAGTCTTTAAAACTAATCAAACACAAGAGGTTTTTTTCCTCTGTCCAAGCTTATCCCTGGATAGTTTTTCCATCTGTCCAAGCTTATCCCTGGTCAGCAATTATACCAGGGCTATTTAGAATGCCATAGCAATTCTGTTACACATGAAGTAAATAATAAAATGGGAAGAAAAGCTTATTTTTATACCAATAGAAATTTTCCATTCTTTCTTTTTTTTTTCCTTCACTCCTTTAACCAAGCAAGACATCCTGAAGGAAGTTTTTCAAGATACAGCCAGCATCTTAAGGATTCACTATGGAACAGATATATTATCTGCTATAAAATTGCTTAAAATAAAGGAAACTTCTACCTTTAATTGATGGTAATTTATCGCTCTATCCTTGTCCGTATCAAACAATTCAAAGGTATCTTTAATTTCTTGCTTCTGTTCCTCAGTCAGTTCTCTTCTTTTCTTCTTTTTAGTTTTATCTACTGAGAGCTCATTCCTATATAAAGAAAATTAAATGTAGTGTAACAGATTTCTACTGGGAAGATGCCACTGTACATAACCATTTCCACCAATAATAAACTCATCATAATTTTAGAAATCACTACCTTACCTAGTCAGGATTTTCCCAGCTCGTATTCCCTGTTTAAAATAACATTCAAAATAGACAATTCTGTTGTGAAATCTGAATGATACCTCCAGTCTCCCACCCAAAATAAACCAGCACAAGCATTTTTGTTAATAAGCAGCAACAACAACAACAACAACAAAAAAAAGAGGATAGAAAAATTACCAGATAAAAAGGCTTCTTGAAGTTTCAAACTAGATTAGCAGGTGAAATTATACAATTTATGAAAAGAGTTAGTTTCTACACTGTAGCTTAAAAAATAAAATAAATTTGGGGACTGATAGGCCAGTGGAAGCCAAACTAGGCCAAACAGTCTGGCTACTAAACCTAGCATTAGGTGCTACAAATAATCTTTGGCACCTGTAACAATTCTTAGATAAATAGTACTTGTAGGATTTTTTGTTTTTTAATCCTTTAGATTGCACACATACACACTGTTTTGAAGATTTTTTTGAAGATTGTTTTGGTATATATGAAAGAGACAAGCCCTCCAAATCAGCAAATCTTGCTCAAAGACAGCCCCCTTTTCTTTGGCTAGTAGGAATAAGCTTATATTTTCAGAGGAGCATAGTAAAAGAAGGAGAGACAATAACTATAAAATTTAAGGGAAAGAACTGCAGCTGGAAAAGAAACTGCAGCTGGATCTAAGGGAAAACATTTTCCCAGTGCATGTGGTGACATGCTAGAATAGTTCCACTGGGAATGAGTCTCCATCATCAGACATGTTTTTAACCTAACTATAAAATGAGCTTAGCACTCTCAGCCAGCTTTATGTAGAAGCTGCTGTGATCAGGAGGCTGGACTAGATGACTTCCGTAAGTCTTTCCTAACCTAAATTATTGCATAGTTTATGTTCTACTCTCAGGAATAGGCTTTTTATGCTCATTTGTCCTTTTGCACTAGAGGCAGAATGAGTGCTGCATCACCTAGGGTAGAATGCATAAAGATTACTGATCAATGAGCAGAAAACTGCAAGATTAACTTTCCAAGTCCCCTCTAATAAGCTGCTTTATGCCCTTCTTTGTTAACGATTTGCTAATTTTAATCAAAACCTAAGACTAAACACTTATCTAGACTTAGTTTTCAACAACCACTGAAGCAAAAATCCCAAATACAGACAATAAAAGTGCAAGCTGCAGAAGCTGAGCTGCTTCAAACCACAATACCCTCAAAGGGTAAGATGTTCTTAACAGACCAGTTGAGACAGTATGATTTCACACAGGCTTTGGATTACTACAACTCTTGGAAGCCTAAAATAACTCTGAGCTTACTACGTAATTAGGACCGAGAGAGTAGTTCTGATCTAGGGATCTGAACAGATTTTGTGAGCTATGATGAAGAAATACATTTATAAATCTGAAAGCAGATTAACACCGAACTCTTCTGAAGAAGCAATCCCGGTACCTAAGTGTTCATTTAGTGCGTAGCATAAAATAATTTATCAAAAGACAAGGCAGTACTCAAATACAAGTAGTTCAGTGCCACTTCTGCAACTACTTTAACCATAGTAAGCTTGAAGTTCTTAGATTTGAAAATTAAGGATAGCAGGTGCCATGTAAGCATATTAATTACACTTGAAGACAAGAATTTGCCAGGCACTGGGATTCATAAGCCAGGCTCCTTTACGCGATAGCTACTAAATCAGAATTCAGAAACAAAGCAAAGGCGAGCAGTTTAACTTTATGCCTATTCACAGGCCTTCTGAAAGCACATCAGACAACCCAGAAGAGAACTTCCCGAGGCCACACGCGCCGGACCCTTCCTTCTCCGGGCAGAAGGACGGGCCTGCTCCGCCCCCGGCCCGCCGAAGGGCTCAGGTGGGACCGGGGGTGACCCAGGCCCCGCCACGGCCTCCCGAGCGGGGGCGGCGTGGCCCTGAGGGACCCGCACCGCGCTGCGGGCCCCGAGCGGGGCTCGTACCGACCTGAGGGCCAGGCTCATGGTGCCGCTGCCGCAGCGGGTCCGGCAAACGCGCCCTGCCCGGCCCTGCCCCGCGCCCCGCACGGCCCGGCCGCGTCCGAGCCCCGCGGCGCCGCTCCCCGGCCCTTAGCGACGCCGCGCAGGCCACGCCCCCGACAGCTCCCCAACCTGATTGGCCGAGCGTCGATAAAGCCCCGCCTTCGAGCAGTAGGCGCTCTGCTATTGGCTGAGCTCCTGCCACTCAGCGCGGAAAGGGCGGGCTCCGCCGGGAGCGGGCGGTGGCTCCCGGCCGCGCCTCCGGCTCCGAGCCGCGGCTGCTGCCGGGCGGGCGCCGCGCGGAAGTTTTCCTAAGGAACGATGTTTCTCGATGTTTGATCTCCATTTTCAAGCCTAATCAACAAGGAACGAGACTCAATCCTTGAAACAGATAGACGCTACTAAGCAAGGTTAAAGTAATATCCAGGGGTTAGGAAGACAAATCTTTTGTCCTAATTTCCTTGTTAAGGTCTAGGGCACGACGTGTTTCAATGATGTCAGACAAACAATTCAGAATTTACGGGCTCCAAGGACATTTGGCAGAACTCCCAAGATACGGAAGAAATTAATAAAGGCAACTCAGCAACTGTGTTGAATCAGGTCCAGTTCCAGCAGACCACTTACCAAGCTGCCCACCGACTCGAGAGGGGGACTGGGCATGTGGACTAATTAGCATGAGAAGTAAGAGAATAATTAACAAGAGAAGATAGAATAATAATTAATAAGAGAACAATGTAACCTGAAGCCAGTGAACATTAATGCATTTATTTGCTAAAATGTATATAAATACACAAAATACTAAAGAGTTTTGATGGTTGGTGTGCTTGACTCATGGAATACCATGAAGCACCCAGGCTCCCTCAACTCTAAAATAAATAATCCATGTCTCCCTCAAGTGTGTAATTACTGGCTTATGGCACACTGGGTAATAAATCTGATTTTTGTGGTCAGCACTCCTACTGGCCTTGCTGTAGAAGGTCTGATGTCTGTATCAGAACTCCCCGTGGCCCCAGAGCCTGCTCACTACCGTTCACTCCGACTGTTGGAGGTGCACGCAAAAGTGGCATTTACAGAAGCATTTCTGGCACTAGTACAGATTTTGCCTTACTAAAGATTTGATTGAAAGTGTGATAAATGGATGTGATTCGTGCGAATAAGTTGTACTTATACCAATAATTTGGAAAAATAATTGGAAAAGTGTATGTGATTAGTGTTATGAAGCAGACGGGTTTCTTCAAGAATACAAGTGGAAAGCAGGATGCAGGAATTGCATTTGGCCTTGGGAATGGACAAAGTCAGGAAGACTCCCAAACCAAAACTGGCATCAAGATGGAATAAGACAACTCAAAGAGCAGGACCAACCTTGAAGATCAATAAAGTTGGGACAATTCCAGACAGGGAGCCTAAAACAGTGGTCTTATCTATGAAATAAATAAGGTTTAATTGGAACACAGTGCTTACTTACATAACACTAAGCTTAATGTGCATGCACCACCTGCTATGTTATCTAGAGGACAAATAAGGAAGACCTTTGGCCTTCCTCCAAGAAGACCACCGAAGAGCCCAGGAGATCCCATAGCAACAATGGGAGGATGCGCTGTGTAGTATAGTGACATGGATTTCAAGAATCAAAAATGGGAGGAGATTTACAGGAACTATTGATGAATACATATTAGCATACAGTATAAAAGTTCTGTTTGGATCATTTTGCCCTTTGTATGGGTAGCAGGGCAAGAAGCCCTCTCCATACCCTGATCAGTTTTGCTTATGCTTTATCCGAACCATTGCCAAATTACTCTTTGTAACCACTTCATTATATTTGATTGTATTATTATTATTTTATACCCCAATTAAAAATTGCCGCTAAATTTCAATCTTGTGATTTATCAAATTGGACATATGAGACCCCATTCATAACAAAAGCATTATGTACTGTGTGGAGATTGAAGACCTTATGTATAGTTCCAGTTATCATTGACACTAATATTACTGTGTCTTGCAAAACAGTCAGTGAATCAACATTACATATCCGTGTAGAGAAAATGCTCATATCACTGGTGAGAAAGCTCAGATTTCTGCAAAGTGCTGCCTCAGTGCTCTAGTGTGTGACAAAGTAATTGTCATTGTGCCTTTCTTCATAAAACAGGGCTGTTTCATAACTAGCTTTGACAACATAGTACAGTTGGACCATGATGTTATTCAGATCCTTGCTAATACTATGTTATACAGTCTGGCTAGACAGACTGAAAATTCTCAGGCAATGAAAAAATCCTTCAGGCGCTTCAGTCCTGACAGCTTGTCTTGGAGATGTTTTGCACCTGTGTTTCCAGTGATAAACTATTATTTGGTTTACACTGAGTACACAGTGTTGCATATGTAGAGTTTGGCTTGCTCAAGACACATTTTTCCTGAGCAAAGCCAAGAAGAGATGAAAATTATTCTGCTGTCTATTCATATTGTGCCTGGTCCACAGATCAAATAGGCAGAGGCAAGAGGTTTGTAATTGATTTCTGTTTACAGACAGTAGCTTTGCAACTAAAAGCATAAATTACTGGCAGGTTTGACCCTCAACCTGTACTGTGGTGCAAATTTAACCACAGATTAATTTTTTTTTGTGTGTTTCATAGAACACATTTACTTGTCCAGAGAGAAAAGGAAGCATTAACCAAATGGTGAGTGAAGTGTGGGAAAGTAGCACAAGGAGCCCCCAACTTCACCAAGAGCCCCAAATTGCAGTATTTCACCCTCATTCTCACCTCCTCTGTGTGTTGATCCTGGGTCTCAGCATAGGAGCCCTTGGATCTTGCCTGAGCTGTGCTGGGGTTATTCCTGTCTTGTACTGTGTGCTGCTCTTGCTGACATATTTACCAGACTTCGTGGCCTGGCCATGAACTTGAGTCATGACCTTGCCATTGTCTGCAGTCACTGGGCTGCTGACAGGTCAAGTTACTCTGCAGGGAGGTCATAATCCCTGCCAGTGTTGTGCTTGTGCTTTGCTTCCAGGTTGTCCTCTCTCAGGGTGCACCCTGGCTGCTCTGTGTCAAGCAGAGTAAGATACCTGATACTGATAGTCTGGGTGTGCCTTTTTCCATGTCAGGGCTCTTTTTGCTGTTTGTTTGTTTTCCCAATTTTATTTTCTGTTGAATGCCTCATTGCCTCCCCAGGACTCTGTTTAGCATGTGTGGGAATACTCACAGCTAGCTCTAAAATAATTTTTTAACCAATAACTTTTAAATTATTGTAAGATTAGCATGTCCAATAAAATCTGAGTAGTTAGGAGTAACCACGCTGAAGATGAGTGTTTTGGCTAGCAGCTCCCTCATGGAATAGTCAACATCAAATAAATTTAAAATTGAACATAATTAATGTTTTTTTCATTGCTTCTAGATAATTTTTATACTTCCTAATTCAATTTGAAAGTGAAAGGAGTTTAGATGGACTAGCAGTATTTTGGATAAAAGTTGACTTTTTAGACTCAAGAGGTAGTGCTTACTGATTTAAGTTACATATGCATAAACAGGAACTTGGACCAGTGTTGGTTGAATGCTGAGACCTAGATTTTTAACACTAAATATTAATAAATCCTCCTTTTCCTCCACCTTTATCTCCCTCACACTCTCCATAACAGAGCTGCATTATTTTTTTTTCTTTGGCTACAGATGACTGCTCTTACAAGGCAAAGTGCATGTACAATGGGTAAGCATTTTTAATGCAGTTTCTTTCTCAGAAGCATATATAATTCTGCCAGCAACTTGTAAATATACTCCATCTAGAATGAAAAGTGCTTGTGTTGAGATATACCTAGAAATTATTACTTAACTGCATAGGTTTATAGTTTTTATTATGCTAATACATGAAAAAAATGATGTGCAAACTGTTATTTAACATCATAACTGTCGTGACAGATTACAGAACAAAACTTCCCATCTGATTTTTATGTGAACTCCCTAGTCTACTGAAAACTGCATTAACATATATTTAGATATAACAAAGAAATCAACACAGTTCTAAATGCTTACGACACACTATTTAAACTTACAATGTATTTTAAAAATATTTAATCCAAGTAGTGTTAAAGGACCACTGTCAAAGTCTTATGATTAAAATTTGATAAGTCTTAATAAAAATAATCAGAAATCATTATTTTAACTTAAGATCATTTAAATATTATCTGGTAGTGAATTTCTTATAACAGAAAAAACAATTTATTGACCCTTAAAAAACTACTTTCATTTTGATTATAGCAGCAGTTTACTAATAAACTCCACTTTGGATTATGTGCATGTAAAGTTCATTTCTGAGCTAGGAAAATATCCCCTAGATTTTGGTCAAGCAAAAAATTCAAAGTTTTGGTTATGTACTTAGTGGATTTAAGCACAGCTTAATAGGGCATTTTGACAGTGGCTATTTAAGGATCTTAGTTGATAGAGATATTGAGCACAGATTTAAACACAAATTATGGAGGATAGAGGTTATTCTTTCCTTTTAAACTGATGTTGCCTGTGAGTCTTCCAGTAAAAGCTCAGGCTTTACAATACAGTAAAATCTGGCTACACAGATTCTAATATTGGATCAAATAAACAAACTGATAGTAGTGTAACACAGAATGCTAATTCAAAGTTGTTATTGGTAGGCTTGCAAAGGAAACTTTAAAGTAATAAAAAGAAGGCTAGTTGATTAAAAGTAGTAAGCCTGTTTATTACAAACTGAACAACTGGAAGCAAAAGCCTCCAGCTAGTCCGGAGACTGTTTCAACAACTTAGTGATTGTAACCTAGGGGTGTTTCCAAGGAAACCAGCTCCAAGGAAAGACCCGGGCATCAGAGACCCCAGGCCTTTTAAAGTCTCTTTCTTGTCTCCTGGTAGGGGCACTCAGGATCTGTGCTGTGATATGTCTATTTCTCCATTGCTGACTGACCAGTAAATTGGTGCAGTCTTGGACAATCATTTTGGAATTCTTGCCTCCTATTGGTTGGTCTCTCTTCCAAACTTGATTCAAGTGTGTTCAGGTGAACTTGATTCAACTGTGCTCCCCGATGCAATACCTCTGGAAGCTTCCCTGCCCCTCCACAAAGATTGGCCCCCTCGTCTCCTCCCCAGTTCCCCTCCCCCTTTATATATGCACAACAGTACTGAGGATTAATATGACTAATCACTATTTTGTTACTTGCACCTACAACATTTAACCTTGTACATACATTGTTAACTACGCTTCTAATCACACTTTGTTACTTGTACCAACAATATTTAACCTTGTATATACATGGTTAACTACATTTCCCCAAAGGTTTAAATTTTATTTTTGTTCATAACGAAGTAATCTAGTGAACATCTGCAAAACTTTAGCAACTTGACATCCATATTGGCAGGCTTTGGATTTCTTGGTGACTACTTTAATGCACAGGGTTACCACCAGGGCTCCCACAGTCTTCACAAAAGCATTGTTTAAAAAGAATTATTATTACTGGTGTTACACCACCATCAACTAATTTGCAGGAATTACTGTCAGGTAACCTGTGACACCCTGGCATCCTCTGGATAACTGGTGTAAGCTTTAGAGACATGTATACATACCTTCAGCCTGCTTCCCAGGCTGTTTTTGTATTTCTTCCTCTGCTAGCTGAGGCAAAGATAAACACTTCTTGGTTTCATGACATAAGTTCTACCCACTGAACACTCCTCATGTCATACACCGATATACATGGATTTATCAAAAAAAAGAGGCTGTGAACTGACTGATAACAGGTCTTTCACGTGCTGCATCTCTGCACATGGCCTGCCCACTCACAGTTTTGCTTCAGCTTGGAGGTAGGCACTTCTAAGGAGAAATAGGCAACAACAATCAGTACAAATCCAGGTAAAGAATATATTCACAGTAAAGGCAGGAGTGCAGTCATCTATGAAAGGGGAAAAGCCTTATGTAAGATATTTGCTTCTATCATTTTCAGACAGAGATGCTTTTTTAATTTAGTGATAGGTTGGTCTTTCTTCCACATTTGGTTCTTTCTTCCAAGAATTTATATCTATTTAGAAAGCTATCAACTTCCTCTCCCTCATGCCTTGGACAGAGCCCAAACTTCTGGTGTGATGGTGTGTGTTTGCCAAGATGTTACATGAGTTAGAAGTTTAATGTTAAAAAGTTTTGGTTGGTATGTTCCTTGTACACCCTATTCCTTCCCCTCATAATGGTTTCTCCCAGGTTATTTACTCCTAAATTTACTCCTAATGACACTTGGCTGTCATTCAGAGTGCCAATCTCCCTGTTCCTCTCCTTTTTACCCTTAAAGAGATGTGTCAATCCAAGTTGTGCTGCCACCTCTTCTGTCAATGTAGCCACCCTCATCTGGTTCTCGAAAGTTCTCTGTCAATCACCCCTGATCTTGCAGTTGCTTGGTCTGCTGAGGCTTCTCCCCTGCCCTGTCTTTTCCCTGTTGGTTATAACCCACGATGTAATCATACTGTGTTCTGTCTCCAGTGGTTATTCCATGTTGCCGCCCTTTCACACCCACACCCTTTACAAATTGTAACCCATTCCCCTTGGTACTTGTCCCTGACTTGTTCCTGGAATAAAATCTCGTTGGACCGCACGCAAGTGTCCTCTCCTTTATCCTTTTGTCTTGGATCCTCGCAGCACCACTGTGCAAGCGCTGCCCACGCTGCTGCACACACCGCCAGCTGGTTGTCTGGGCAGAGACCCGGGGGTGGCCACTCTTGTAACCCTCACTGGCCACTCCTGGGGAATGCTAGCCAGCACCTTGATACCCAGTGGCTGCTCAGGAGGTGTAACACTCTGGCTTCCTTACTGGCTATGATGGGGGCAAAACCTTCTGCATAAAGTGAAAGCCAAACAAGAAAAGTTAAACTGCACTAAAATTTGAGAGAAACATTTGGAGTCTTTTTAGGAACATATATATGTCTATGTACAAAAATAAATTCTGACAGTGTCCATTAAAAAAAAAGTTAAATATGAACAAAGTGTTAGAATAATTACACAAACTAACATTTCAGCAGCTTTTAAACACCACACATTCAATTTTTATAAGCAAATTACAATGCTATTTAGCATTTCTCAATATAACAAATATTTTTTTTTGGAACAAACCCAATGCAACATACTTTACATTTCAGAACAACCATGTGCAGCATATACTTCAGATGCAAAAAGAAAACAATTGGATAAAACAATTGTGATAAAAAGTGTACTGGGTGCTTAATGCAGCACCTTCACTATGGCAAGGTCTTGTTAAAGCCTCAATCCCTCCCCTAACAGAGACGATTAACAACTAAGTTACAACACCATCACATAAAAATAGCCTTTAGCATAAACAAACAAAGCTTTTCTCTCAGCTTTTCAGAACAACAAACTCTCAAAATATTTTTAATAAGCTGATCAGAAAAAAATAAACACATCCAGCAAAAGCTCAATCCACTTTGTACAGGGTAATGTAACACATTAATTCACTACTTCACAAATGGTCTAATTCCTAACTCACATGCCTACAAGCAGAACAGTTCCCTAGCCAATGGTGAGTAAGAGTGCTCCTGCCTGCTCCCTCACTCCTGGTGCAGTGGAAACTTGCACCACACCAGGAAACATGAAAGCCTCAACAGTCCGTCTGCACCAAAAGCTTTTGTGATAAACTGATGTATCTGTGACTTGCAGCTTGAAAGTCTGGTCTACAGAATTTCCTCGTGTTAGTGTATTCTAAAGAAACTGCCAGACAAGTATTTTTTCAAAGATAAAACTTCAAGTGGTGAGAGGTGCAGCAGATTCCATGCCAACAGGGGGCAGTGGCTGCAGAATTATCTCGTTCTGCTCACTGAGTCCTGCATAGATGTTGCTCCTGCTCTGACCTAATGGCACTGCTCCTAGCACAGACTAGGTCTTAGCAAGAGCTCTGTTACATCAAAAACTGAACAGGAGGTGATGAATAATCACAAATCTAGTACTATATCAACAAAGGTGCGAGCATGAATGTAAAACCTCTTATTTTCATATATATCCATCTGCCAGAGTTGTAACAAAAATAAAACAATATATTTCAATTGCAATACATGTAAGAACATGCTCTGAAAAAGCAGAAAGAAAAACTATAGCTTTGGCTAAAGCTACTAGTTTACAGAGTTTTTATAAAAATATGAATTAAATTAATAAATAAATAAAGTAGGAAAAAACAGGGAGAATTTTATTTTTTAAGCTCACCTGTATCAATTGGCCATATTTTTGCTAACACATACTGCTTCTGCTTGCTATTGATGCTTTCACAACCCATTTGGTTTTACAGCACATGACAGATCACACTAAACTGGCTGTCACTGAGAAGTGATTCTTGAATTTGCAATATGAAGTGCTATGCTTGCAATGGATTTCATAGCACAGGTAGAAATCTTGTGACAAATTCCAGCTTGGGAAATGTAGTTGGAAGCTAACCAATAAAGCCTTTCTGCTCCAAATATGTTAAAGTGCCCAGGTAGTACCTTCTCCACAAGACCTCTATCTACTAACTCGATCAGGCGCTGGCAGCTTGCAATGTAGTCGCTGACACTGCTGTAAGGAAGCCAGTCGATCATAGATCCATCATACACCACATCCCCGCTGAACAAAATCTTCCGGTCCTTGTCATGCAAGCAAATGCTGCCTCGTGAATGACCAGGCATGTGCATGACAGTGAGCTGTCGATCTCCCAGGTTGATCACATCCCCTGCAAACAGATTTGTTACAAGAAGTTGCATGAATTTGCTATGTTTCTTAAATGACATAAAGAGAACTACCTACTCATATGCAGAGTTTAGACATACTACGTATTGCAACAATGGGAGTGGGGCATTTATTTTCTTTTTGAGTGCCAAAGAGGTGTCTGAAATATAAGCTTAGCAAAAAGGTATCTTCCAATGACACTAACAGTTAACACAGGCTTGGGTTGTATTAATGGAATATATTCATATTCTAATAAATTGCAGAATGTGAGAAGCGATGCAGTGGAGAAAATAAAACGGGAAACAAATAGAACACATCTAAGCTGGTTCTCCTTTGACAGTTTGCAAAGAATTTATTTCACAATTTATTATAATTTTACCTTTTGAATTTCTCTAAAAGTGTACTGCTGTGACTCCTAAAAGGCAAAAGGCTAAAACATAAATTGCTGGAGGAGAACCAAGACAGACCTCCACACACTTTTTTAATCTCATTCATTAAGACATAAAAATAGAACTTTCTTACCATTAGGTCATTTTTTTTTGACAATTTAAATATGAATGCCTTTTAACTGTACCAGCCACTGAACTTATACTTGTGTCTCATGCCTCAGTTAACATCTTAGAAACTCTGATGCTACTCTAGCAGCCAGTGTACTTGCTCTTTTACAAAAGTATTTCTTAAAATAATCCTCCCTCCCTACTTTTTGAGGAAAAAAAACCAACTTAAACTTCTATTGATTTACTATCGTTAAATATCACTATAGTTATTTAGCTATTAGTATAGTTAAATGTCATCCGATCTTTATTGAAGCCTTCAGTAAGTTCAGTTCTGCTTTTCCAGCACCTGTGGTGGTCTGACACCCACCCTTTAACATCTGCTGAACAGTATTGTACAGTTTAGGTGTTCTGTAACCAAAAACCCTAGTCACTGTCTCCCATTAGAACTAAATTATCTTTTTTATCTGCAACAAGCCACTTCTGTAAATGCTACATCAGTAACAAGTGATTTTTTACATTTTACATGTAAATTCTGTAAAACCAAAACTGCATTCTCAGTATGTATTTCAGGAATTGTCCTGTTACCTACGCTTTCCATGTTTTGACAGCTTATAAACAATAAAGGTGACCAGATGCCAGAACATGACCTGCTGACATACCGTTTGAAGTCTAAGGATAAACCTGGGGTACTCAATTAGTCACCTAAAGCGTTGCTGAGTGATTCTCATTATAGATGGAAAAAAAAAAAAAAATCCTGGCTGACAAAACGTTCAGAGCCGGTAGAAACGCTTTAACCCACTACGCGTCTTTCTGACCCCGTGCTGCCCGCGGGCGGCTCCGAGGCTCCCGGGCGTGGCACAGTTTAGTCGTTCCACGGGCGCCGCCGGGCCCGCGCTTACCCTCGCGCAGCAGGCGGCTGGGCCGCACGGGCGGCACGCGGAACTGCCGCGCGCTCCAGCCGGGCCGCGGCGGCCGCGCCACCTCCCGCTCCCACAGCCACGTCACGGCCTCGAAGTTGTCGCCCTGCAGCAGCGCCGCCGCCTCGGCGCTGTGCACCGCCACCTCCTCGAAGTGCTGCAGCCCGCCCGAGTGGTCGAAGTGGACGTGGGTGGCCACGGCCAGCAGCGGCCGCGGCCCGGCGCCCTCCGCCGGCGCCAGCAGCCCCGCGTCGCGCAGGTAGGCGGGCAGGCTGCGCAGCCCCAGCCCCGCGTCGATCACCACGTCTCGCTGCGAGCCGCGCACCAGCCAGATGTTGGCCCGGTTGCCCGACTCGTAGAAGCGTTCCTGGATCCAAAAGATTCCGCCGCCCAGGGGCTTGTGCGCGAACCACTCCAGCGCCGCCA
>QUSF01000036.1:4438680-4456831 GCA_003676055.1 Chloebia gouldiae | reverse complement strand
GGGCGGGCGCGGCCCCCGGCGGCGGCGGCGGCGGCGGCCGGAGCGCGGCTGTGCCGGCGGGGCAGGGCGGCAGGCCGGCGGGCTGCGGCGCTGAGCCCCCTGCCCTACCGACGGCAGTGAAGGCGAAGGGCCCCGGCGGTGCGGGGAGCGGCGGGACCCTCCAGGCGTGACAAGCCAGGGAGCGGGGAAGGAGCGGAGAGCAGCTGCCAGGGGAATTCTCACACGGCAGGGAGATCAAATAGAAACCCTCAGTATTTACAAATCAATACTTTCTTCTGTATCTGTTCTTCCTTTTAATTGATGGCGCCTGCCTGTGAAAATAGAGGACCAGCAGAACACGATCGGGAGTTTTGTTGTGAGGAAAGCGTGGGATGCCGAGAGCTCGCCGGGGCTCTCAGGCTACTTGGATGTGCTGTTGCTGCACCAGCCGCCCGGCAGCTGTCGGGGATCCGGATTCCACGGGCCTTTCCCTCCCGAAACCTCAGCTGCTGCCGCTGGCTAACTGCACGCATAGTTTTGGAGGAATTTGGAAAGCCTAAATCTGAAAATCTTCTCTTTTATAAATGACACACGAACTATCCATGAGCAAGAATATACACCCAGGTGATCCTTTAGACAATCACCCAAGGCAAACAGAACACTAGTTGTGATAACTTTCTCATGCTTGGTGGCTTAGTTGTCCAACTCAGTTCTTCAGGATTTTTTATATGTCACTCTCACTTTCTGCTGTCAGTAAACATAAACCTTCTGAGGTTTTGAAAAAATCGTAAGTTTGGGTAGAAATGTGAAGTTGAAATTCTGCTAGTTTTAAAGCTTATTACTTCTCATCAGACTAATTTTAAGCGAATTTAGTAAGAATTAATTTTAAAGCAGCTTTTAGAAAATGGACCTTCATATTCACTGCATTTAATGCCTTTCCTTGCTAGCTCAGCATCTTGTTTAACTTTTATTTTGTTATTTTGAATATTTTGAATAATGAGAGCTGACATATAATCTAAAATGTACGGTTTCATTTTCACACCAAACCCATCAGAATATTTTCTAGTAAATATTCATTATGATAATGTACAGGTGCATAATCCAATCCCCTCAGAATTTTTGTTCATTTCTGTTCATGGTGTAAGGGTGAATTCTAGTTGGTTTTGAAACAGTATGCAATTGTTCTGTAATACTCCTTATTGTCCAGTTGTTCATTACTAAAGCCATGCATGAAATGGAGCAGCAGTGTGAGCAGTGAACATATTGCCAGCCAGATGTTGTGGTTCACAAAAGACAGATTATTTCCCCTGATCTGCAGCTGGATCCCAGGTGGTGCAACCAGTTAAAATTGGCTATGAGGCAAGAACAGATCTGATCCTTATTTCTAGATGCTTTTATGATGACAGAAGAACTTTGAATTACTCTTTTATCATATGTCCTCTTTCATCTTCTGGGTAAACAAGTTTCTGTTGATTTCCATCTCATTAGAGGCTAGCTGTGCTCTTGATCTTTGTCAGGCTTGAAGTTTGCTATTTCTGTTAGAGGCACAAAAAGGGAAATTGCTGTGTCTGAGACCCAGCCAGGGTTATTTCCAGTGAACCAGCTGCTTTATGAGACAATGCCATCTCTCTTTTCTGACTTTACCTGATTATTCTTACTGTTCACCTCAGTATTATGTTTGTTCCTGAAACCTTCTTTGTGACAGATTTCTCTCTGTTGCTGAGTGTATTCCTTAGTGGAACTGGCAGTTTGGAAAACTCTTTTTTTTTTCCTTCCAAAATTGACAGTTGCAGGGAAAGCAGGTAGACAGCCACTTTATAGATTCAAATAATGCTTCAAATGTTCTCACCACCTCTGCAAGGGTAAGTTGGTAAGTTGAGGTATCTTTTTAATGAATCTTGAATTGTACAAAAATGCCACATCTGAGGCGTGGGTTATAATTAGATCAGTGATGGTCTTCAATTGAAAAATCTTGGTTTTATCTCAGTTGCAATGTGCAGTTGTCTCTGGGACTACATTCTGTGGCAAAAGTGGTCTAGCTTTAAGAAAACTGTAGAGTATATTATTTTAACTGATATTTTCTGTTACCTGGTTTACAAAACATCTTGTAAAACTAAGAGGGTGTTATAGGGTGGGCTGTAAGGAGGAACTTCATAAATTGTCTTTGCTACAATATTGTTCTAAAACCTCAGAGCAATATCTGTGAGCCAAATGGTCCTTTGAAGTGTGAGAAGGGAAACAATTAGTTAGGATATGTCTATCTTTCATTATTCAGGTAGTAAATGAAAGCCATATCTCTTTCTACCTGGAAATTTTGATATGCCATGTAGCATAAATTTCCATATTCAGCACTCATTTTGAGAGAATAGCAGGCATATTCTATAGAAAGTTCTTTATTTACCCCACTATGCAAGTTATTAATCACTCGTATTTTCCTGTAGGTATATCTGCCAAGACTAGGTGACTGCCACCTTGGCAGTGGTTTGGAATTAGTTCCTTAGTTATAAGTGGCAAGAGTCAGTCAAGATATTTTTTTACTGATGGCATCAGCAATTAAGTCTTCACTAAAGATCCTTGATCTGAAATCAAAGCTGCTGGTTTCTTTTCCTCTATTTGCTGATAGTTTCCTACATCTATGAATGCCCCTTGAGTCACTGTTATTTTAATTGTAGACTCTTTCATACACAATTTTGAGAAGGTTTTCAGTTTGCCTTCATAATAAATAAGTTCAAGGTTTGGCATCATTTATGATGTCTTCTTTTTCCTTGGTGATGGATGGATGGAATGCCATACAGAGAGACCTTGACAGACTGGAGCAGGGTGCATGGGAATTTCATGTGGTTTAATAAAGTGAGTGCAAAGTGCTGCACCTAGGTTGGGCCATTGCCAGCACACTGAGGGAGGAATTGTTCCTCTCTCTCTTCCCTGCTTTGGTGGGACCCCACTGTGGTTCTGCATAAGCTCTGGGGTCCCAGCACAGGAAAGACATGGATCTGTTGGAACAGATCCAAGTCCAGAAGAGGCCACTTAATTGATCAGAGGGATAGAGAACTTCTCCTGTGAGGAGAGGCTGAGAGAATTGGGATTATTCAGCCTGGAAAAGAGAAGGCTTCAGGCTGAATTGCAGCCTTCCAGTATTTAAAGGGAACTTACAGAAAAGATGGGGCAATAGCATGTAGTGACAGGACAAGGGGGAATGTCTTAAATTGAAAGAGAGTAGGTTTAGGTTAGACATTAGGAAGAAATTCTTTACTGTGAGGGTGTTGAGGCACTGACACAGGTCGCTCAGGGAAGTTATGGATGCCCCATTTCTGGAGGTGTTCAACACCAGGCTGGACGGGGCTTTGAGTAACCTTATCTAGTGGATGGTGCCCCTGCCCATGGCAGTGGGGTTAGAACAAGATGATGTTTAAGGTCCCTTACAACTCAAACTCTTCCGTGATTCTATGAGTCAGTGATTATGTGCTAGAAGTCTTTGATTCAAAAGGTCAAAGGCCATATTTGTTACTATTTTTTGTAAAATATCTGCAAATATTATCCTTACTTAGGTTAACAGTGCAATCAGATTCAGTAATTTTACACAAAGTGGATTTTGCGTGTGGTTATTTGGAAAGAAAAAATGACACTGATTTAAAAATACTAAAGTTTTGGTATTGCTTTTGGCATTATAGATTGTATAAAAAAGGTTATTCCATATAAATGGATGAACTTGCACTGTATGACTGCTGTATTATTTACAATGAATTTCTCTATTTAGTTCTTGTGCCTGGAAGGAGGTTAAATGGATTCAAGTGTTTAGCTGCTGTTTTGGACAGGATGCAAAGCTTTTCCATTGCAAAAGTATTGAAAGTCTTGGAAGCTGATGATCAGACATAACCTTTTGAGACTTGGGAATACTGGATTCTATTTATGATTAACACAGTGATGTTAAATGTTACTCAATGGTTTTGTAATAAAGGTTTGATTGTGAAACTCTTGAAGAGTACAAAGTTAAGTGTTACATTTGATGTTTCAACCTAATCTCTGAATAAATTAGCATTTAAAGATTCTGTGCTTTTCAAGGATAAAAGAATAAATTACAGTATTTTTGGAGTATTGGGTGTTTTTTATTTGTTTTGGAATGGGTTTTTTTGTTTCTTTTTTTTTACTGCTTGACAATCAGAAACTGCACAACATGGGATTAGAAGAATATGCTGTATGCTCAGTTACAGGTAAATATGAAGGACTGTGTCTGAATTGCCTTGACTGTGAACTGAGTAACACTTTGTCTATAGCAATTGAGAGATAGTCAGAAGTACCAGGACAATGCAAAGGAGCAGGAAACACAGACACCAGGAAATACCTGACGTTATCAAAGGCTAATTTTCTGTGAACCTGTGAAATGTTCTGATCTTTTTGATTCACTATTTTTCAAACAATAAAAAGTATATGAAATGATTACCAAGTCATATATATTTCTTCCAATTCTGTATGTTGAGACTTATTGTACTTGGCATTATTTCAGGTCAAGGTGAGTATCATTTTTTTTTGTCAAAAAAAAAAAAGGAAATAATCTGTTTTTATTTATTTACTTTGTTGTAACAACTGATTGGCAGCACAAATGCAAACTTTAGCTCTCACTCTTGCTCTCCTTTTTCCCTACTCACTTCATAAGAGTTTTAACTGGGAGCAAACATTGATGTTACTAAAAATAATGTCTGTCATGGGAAGCTATGTTTTATAATATTAGCTTTCCCTAACCATATCTTTATAGTTCACTACTGCAAACTTAATTACTCAATGAGTAAGTCGAAGAGCCCCTGAACCTGGGCCACTGCAATGGCCGAACTTTGTCTCCTTGAGATAGAAGCCAGTTGTCATTATTTGGGTGAAATGGTAATCCTGACTCCCATTCCTCAATTTAAATTACAGCTAGAATTCCCTAAAACTTTTGTGCTAAAACATTTTGGCATGCATGTAAATGGGATCAAGCACAAAAGGGGTCGTTCCTTTCTCTGGTGGCAGAGGAAGGATTACTGCCATAAATCATCATTTTTCTATATTAAAGCTATTTTCTGTACAGATTGGAGAAGACTCCTAAGAGACATGAAACCAAAGAAGGCAAACAAAAAAGGTATGTTATATATTTTAAGCTAATATTACATGGTAGTTGAGAGACCGAAGCAGTAATGGAGATAGTTAAGAGGAAAAAAGATGTTAGAAGTGTTAATTAGTCTAAATCAGTAAGGCTTTTGGCAGATTTTTTTCCTAAATATTTTATTAGTCTTCCTTTTGTAATTTTTGCTTTGCTTCTGTAGGATGTTTTAACTTACTGGAACAGACTTACCTTCCTTTTTTCTGCCTTTTGTGTTGATGTACCATGTTAACATACAAGATATGTAAAAGTGAAAAATTAAAATAATTCACAAATCTTTTTTGTTCTGAAAACTTGTATCTTTAGCCAGCCTTATCCTTTTATTCGGTAGTAACTGGCTGTTCAGGTTTCCTTTATATTTAGGTTTCTCAGTTATCTTGTTAATGATTTGGTTGATTTTTTAATTTTTAAGTAATCTTTTATATGCAATTTAATGTCCACTGTTTTCTATTTTCCCTGATTTTACTTCATTTTCAGCTTTTGTCTGCACAATTGTGATCCTTGAAAAGCAGTTGGTAGTGGTAGTTCTTACAGAAAAACAGATTTTTATTTCACAGTATCATTTGTTTTTCAGTGTTTTCTACTATGCATGACTCATTTTAAGTTCTCTGTAGAAATCTGTGGCCTCCTGTGAGAAGAAACACTTGTTCTCCTGTGTTTAGCTGTCTTTTTTATATAATTGTTTGCTTTCTTCCAAGTGTCATGTCATTTTTCAGTTCACAGATAAACTAGAAAAAGGAATGGGAATGTGCATAGTCACAGACATTGGCTCAGCTGGTAAATTGCAAAATCTCCAAAGGTGGGACCAGAATATCCCTGAGGTTTTATTCCAAAAGAAGAAACATGGGCTTTTATAAGTCTATGCGCAATAGTTTTCACCCTGAGATGATAAAAAGGGAATGACTGCCCACTGGGGGAATTTTTCTTTCTTCAGTTCCAGTTTCTCTACTGGCTCTTAAAAGTACATTCCTTTTAAAAGTACATTATAATGGCAAAGATCAGCTGACCATCAGAATTTGATTGGATTAAAATACAGGTTCCCCTAAAAGCAAAAATGATGCGAAGATAGAGTTTTTTGTGGACTCCTGATGATACATTTAGGGCTTTGGTTTTGGTTTTTGGTTTTTTTTTGTTGGTTTTTTGATTTTTTTGTTTGTTTTTTTTTTTTTTTTGTGGAATCCTGATGATACAGAGTTATATATGAGTCAGGAGGTTAGTACATAGCTGATCAATGACCCATTGGAACGCCTGGTAGTTGTCTTTGTTGTATTTTGAGTACACATAACTTAGGTGACACTTTAACCATGGTTGAACAAAGGTGAACAAATCAACAGAATTTGCACAGAAATTCAAACCAGGTTCCTACCATTCTCCCTTTTTAGCTTGCAGGAATGGTTTTGGTGTCAATACAGTTCCATGCACAGGGGCAGCTTCACTTTTACACATCTCGTCTCCTTCTTTCTGGTTTCCCTGGATGTTTTAACTGAAGACCTGACCACTTGCCTTCTCAGTGACAAAACTTTGGGTAGATTTCCACATGTCTCCCACACTGACCCTGGGCTGTGAAATGCAATATCCTAGATACCAGCAATGCCTGTTGAAAAGAAAAAAAATACATAAATAAGATTAATTAAAATGTCATCAAGGTTCAGTTGACATTGTAGGCCAGCCATATGCATAGATATATAGCACTAAAATGCATGCATTTTAGCCCAAGTACTGCAACACCAGGTATTTGGAAATGACATTAGACTGTATTCCATTGCACTTTTAAGGTATATAACATAGGGAGTTATTTTGCTTGAAGTTCTAACAACGGGTCAGTGCCTCTAATTTTATAAGGACCAAAGATGCCCAGCTTTTAGAAACAAATTTCACATGTCTGTTTTTTCTATAGGCATTATCTGTAAAAGCCTGCAGGAGGTTGTGCGGGAATGATAATTCTAAATTGCACTTTCTGCTTCTTTTCCTAAAAAGCCTACTTCATTCTGGATGTGCTTGCTTTGATGCTGTTCATGTTTTTGCAGAGCAGTTTGACTCCCCTGAGCTCTGTGCAGTGCTTTAGTCATATAAACCTTTCCTAGGCAAAACACTAGAATAAATTCAATGTTATTTAGGACAAGTGCTTTTGATATAATATAGGTGTTTAATCACTAGTTCCCAGTGTTCTCCTTCCTTGAGTATTTGGGAAACTTCAGTTTAGTGTGCTGCCAATCAAGTAACTCTTACCTGGGTATAGAGATTGCTATTTTTGATCTTTGCTCCACCATACAGTTAGTCAGAGAGAAACTTGATAATGTTCATGAATCAGAAGACTATGCAGAAATACACAACACAGATCACTAGATGAGAGCCAACTGTAGTCCAAAAGCCATGTAGCTATAGTAATCATGCCTTCTGCTAGAGCTAATGAACTTCTGGTTTTATTTTTACATCTACTTGTGTGAAGCATCCATCATTAATGTTTTGTATAAATTAGTAAAAATGAGTTTTTATCTTTTTAAGATGATTAAACATAACAAGTGAGATTCTGTTCTAGTTTCTTAGCATAGTGACTAGTATTTTGTGAAGCTGAATATTGTACTTTAGCGTAGCCTTTGGTCAACTACTTGTTAAAATTGAATTTCAGACTGCCCTTCTAGGCATCTCTTACATAAATCAGACATTTACTTCTCTCAGTGATGCAGCTCAAAGTCTCAGGTAATTTTAATACAAATATTATGGGATTTCCGTGGCATACTCAGGATGTATTTACTCTTAAGAACAAGTAAAACAAGGGAATTTTTTTTTCACATTAAAAAAATAACAGTAATGTATTTTATTTCACCAGTGTGAAAACAAAAAAGGCAAAAAACTCTGAGCCTAAAAGTAATCTGGATGTCATTTAATTTAAATGACATTTAATTTAAATGTCATTTAATTTAATGTCAATTTAAAAAATTGAGCTAAGATATGCATCTAAATTTTACAATAGAAGTTGAAAGAAAATGAAAACTAATATGTTTATTCGTATAAATGGAATAACCGGCAGACTTTTTCTCATCTTGTCTTGCTACTCTGAAAGACAACTGTTCTGCAGCATGGTGGTGCAAGGGTTTAGGTTAAGAATAGAGTCTGGCTGTGGAGAAATTACGTTCTTTGCTTTTGTTTGTTTCTGAACACATCAACCAACTGCTCTTCACTGGGTGGCAGCAATACAGGCTACAGCTACTACTGGAGTTTACAGAAGGAGACACTGGTGCCAGTGTTTTTAAATCTGTTGCTGTTTCACCAATCTACTGATGTTGGAGCTTAAAACAATTTAGTAAGTTGAGAAGGAAGAAACATACAGAAACTTATGTGTGTGAAACTTAGGATATGACTTCTGTTTTGTTGGCAGTTACTTACCAGGTGGCAGTGGGAACCTTTAAGGTGAAACAGCTTTGTATTTTTTCTCCTGGTGATCCACCAGTTGTTTGAAGCAGTTATATTATTACATACAGTATGTCAGTATGTGGTATTTCTTTATCAAGTGTGGTGTTACATTTTAGTTAAATGGTATGCTCTCTCACCCCTCAAAAATCTATGCTTTATTCCAAGCCTGTAATCCTCCCCTGACATATCATGTGTCTATAATCCCATTGGCCCAAATTTTACTTCATGCCCACTTTGAATCTCCCTGTTAAGCTGTGCTGGGGAGACCAGGCTCACTCTTGGCCTTTTTCTCCCTAGCTTCTCCCTCCCTCCCCCTCCTTCCCCTTTCCCAGCCTCAGAACCCATGCAGCTTCCCAGGGGTGGGACCCCCAATAAACCCTCCTGTAATGAGCACCCTGAGAAGCCGTGTGGAGTCTCCTTGCCTGCCCACTGCTGCCAGGGAACTCACAGCTTGGGGGCCCCCCCGGGACCACAGACGCACCGCAACAATCAAGTATGACATGGTCTTCTGTCAACTCTTCTAACAGTGGATGGTAAATGGAAATAATCATCTCAGTTTATTACACAAGACGTGTTTTTTTATGCCTGATGCTTGACCAGGTAAATCCTCCTTAAGTTCTTGTGCTTCAAGTCATATTGTTTTAAATATTGACACACAACATTTGCACAGCATTGTTATGCTGTCTTGCTGTTAACTGCATCTTAACTCTGGTAGTAGGGAGGATGTACTGTTGCTGTAACATGGGATTACCTTGTTAAGAGATTGCTTTGGCAGGAGCTAGAAAAGGATGAGGAAAAAGAAAAAACTGAAGATGAGAAAGACAAAAGACAAAGGAGGTAAAGATGATGAAGCAGAAGAACCAGAGGAATATGATGAAGAAGAGCATGAAGAGGTATAATGTTAGTTTTGCTATTTATACAGAGTCAGATCCCAGTCATTGATAGTGTGTTGGCTGGCAGAGAAATGTCCCAACTCCCCATAAGGCAGAGCTGTTTTGGGAGAAATTACTATACTCATTATCTTTGTTGCACTACATTGTATTGTAAATTTAAGTGACTCTTCTAGACTTGTTACTCACAAAGAGCTCTGACAGAAAGATCTTGTATACAAGAATGTGTTCTGACACAATCCGAATACACAATTACTCCTTTTTATCATGAAAACAGTGATGTCTGCTGTTTCATATATATCAGGACTTCATTAAAGGATTTTCCTTTTTCCTTCCCAATAATCTATTACTGTTTTAAAGTGTGGGTGCTTAAGTGCAGTTTAAATTATGTTTCTTCTATAAATTGTCTTCTCTACACATATAGTGTTTTTTTTTTCCATTGGTTTAGGAAAATTACTACATTTGTTCCTATTTTGAAGATGGAGATGGCTTTGGAGTTGTCAGTGATGACAATATGGCTGATGCAACATAATAGCTATTGTATCTAAGTGTTAAACTGCTCAAGCCTTATACTACTTGAAGCAGAATTCTGGAAATAGTCTTGAATATAAATAAGACTTAATGCTTTAGCTCTGTTGATTTTAAACAGACTCTCCAAAACCACAATGGAGTTTAATTGTACTATTCTGTAAAAGAGGCTAGGAAATCCTTTGTTTTATTCTTTTGCTAAGTGTTTTGCAGACATGCCTTTTTAAGGTCCTCTGGAATGCCTACAAATAGAGCAAGCTGTATGCCGCTGTGTTTCGTTTGCACAGAAAAAAAAGTGTATGCATTTTACTTGAAATTGTGTCTAAGCATTCACACTAGTCAATTCTATGCCTCAGCAGCAAAATGTAGAAACAACAAAATTCTTGATGACCACTGTAAAGAAAAAAAGACATATAGCCTTTATGGACATAAGCTGCTTGTTGGCAGCTGACTCCTTTGAAGAACTTTATGTAACTTCTGAGTTCAGATAACCGAAAATACCTGAAAACTATGCACTTGAATATAAACTGACTTGGAAAGGCCTTAGTAATATAGACAAACAACATGATAGTAATTTGAAAAACTGTGGGAACCCAGGGCAAGGGGAATATCCCCCTGTCTGCCCTGGGGTGCCCTGACTCCCATGAAAACACTGACTTTGACCCTCATTCATGGAGAAGGCCTCCTAAGCCCCAAAGTAAACTAGAGACCACAAAAGTGTGAAATACATGGTAGAGATTGTAGAGAGTAGGTTAGTATGTCACATGGATGAGAAATTTACATTTTAGGACTTTTAGCCTACTACAAATAGGTACAAGATAAAGGGTGTTGTCTCCAGTTCCTCTTTTCTTCTTCCTTCTTCTTCTTGGGTTTGGGTGGTATCTTGTAATTGGGTAGAAAAATCTGCATTGCGGGTCTTTAGGGGTCAGTTAATGGGTTAGAAAGGGAAATAATCTAGGTGTCACTTCTTAGTTGGGTAGTTTAGTTTTTGATTAGACTTAAAAAGACCTCGCAGAACAAGTTTGTTAGCCATTTTTGTGCTGTTTTCGGGCATGCAAGGTCTGGGCGCAGACAGTGTGCTGAAGTCAAGATAACAATAAAACAAGAACCTGAAGACAGAAGAAGTCCTGTTGTGTCTGCTTTTCCTGACACAGAACTGCTTCAGGAGGGTTTCCCCCTGCCAGGGGAGCCCCCAGGGAGTTGCCTGACATTGGGTCTGCAAACTCATAAAGAACTGTTAATCTAATTAGAACATGTTGCCTTTAGTATTTTGGTTAAAAGGAATGTATTAATATATGTTACATTACCCTAATGAATCAGCATCAATCGTAATTAAGGATTATCAATCTGCCTTAGAAAGAATATATGGCAGAATTGGAGAAATTTTAGGAATCCTGTGCACTCACTAGTGATGAAAATTTGAGCCCTTTGCTTCAGTTTCACTACATATTATGACAATACTTTCTTATATCAGAGCTGTTAAGTGAGCTGGAAATTACAGTCTGTGTAATTGTTGATATACTTATATACTTTCCTACAGAATGAACTCGACAGACAACAAATCAGTAAGAAATAAATCCCAAAATATAGAAAAGGAGTGTGGTGAAGTATTTTAATGAATGATGTTTTAATTAGAAAAATAAGAGAATGCCAGGAAAAAGAAAAAGCTGAATGTTTGGTAACATTTAAGAATCAATAGCTGCAGTGTTGAAAACTTAGATTACTGAGATTAGGTGCTTGAGGAACACTGTGACAGCACAATCTCTGTATTTTACTGTCTTTTGATAATAAAAAATACTATTTTTATTGTACTACATTACTGTTGTTCAGGGTTTTTGGGCTTTTTTTCTTGCTTGGTTTTTAGGTGTTATTTTCTTAAAATCAGTATTTGACCTTACTGGTGACCGGGAAACAATTCTGCTTTATTCTGTGAACTTCTGTGTGCAGCAAGAATTTGGTCCTTAAGGTGCAATTTTCAAGTGTTCTGATAAAATACCTATCATATGAAAAGGAAATAAAACTGAAATGCTATGCAGCTCACAGCTCAGAGGTATACCACTTTTGAAGTGCTGTTGACTACAATGTGTAACAAACATTCAGATGCATTGCAAAGGAAACTTACTCTGCCAGTTAAGTTCTTTTATTAACATCACACACATCAGCAGTTGTTTCTTGAATGAGTATGCCCATTTCTTGTGTGTGATATATAAAACACAGAGAGAAGGTGTGAATGAGGGAAGTTTGCTGAAAATTAAATTTGCTCGCCATGACTGTAACTGGTTCTGTTTGCTGTTCTCCCCATGCAAGGTGAACGATGAGAATTCTTACCCCTAAAAAAGGAATGCAAATAGATGGAACTATAAAAGTAAGACTAGAAAAGAGTTAACTGTATGAGTAACAATTTGTTGACAAGTTGTGGCTTGCCTGAACAAGTGAAGTATCTTATTCTGCAGCAGACAGTAATTCTTGAGGACCGATTAATTTCTCCATTCATTATTCTTCTAATGAGCAACTGCCTTCCTACTGCACTGTTGAGAAATATTACCCTGGTAAAAAACAGGTCTTTTTGAGTCCTTTAAGAGGTAACCTGTAGTCACCTCTATCCTTCAGAGGGAATTGCAGTCTTAGGCTGGACTCCCCAGGATTACTTTAGCTATGGTAAATAAGGCCATCAATTAGGAACAAAATTCTGCAAAGGCACAGATTGGTGCCAAGGCACTTCTGAAAAGCAGTGAGATTGTGGTCTTCCAGAGGTGCAATGCTCTCACCTCTTTTTAGAAGCTGATTTTCTGATTGCTTAGAATTTATTGCAAGACCATAATGCCAATAAAACTTATGACTGTTCTTTAGCTTTTAGCAAACTTCAAATTTGGACAGGCATATCTTCAAACCCCAATTTATAGCACAGAATACTGCTTTCATTGTCATCTCACCATCTAAGAACTTCACTTACCCCTCCCGTAGTTGTTCATACCTGTTTTTAAGAACCAACAAGCTCTCCAAAATTTATGCAGAGAAGTTTGAAGTTTACAAGGCATGAACAGAATAAACCATAAAGGCTGCCAATTATGGTATGCTAGATACGAATGCTATATGCAGCTACTGCCAACGAAGTACTTGCTGGCTAAGGATTTTTATAGTAGATCATACATAAAAATTGGCCTAAACAAATACAAGTAATAGCCTGCTGTAATGAACAAGAACTAAAAATATATTAGATGCACCATTTTCCCTGCAGTCTAAAATAAAATCTTTTTTTTTTTTTACGTACATTACTTATGTTTTTCTAAAACCAGAGGAGCAGAAGTATTTAAAATAAGACTTGCATTCTCACTCAGGAGTATTTCAAAAGTTCTATCTTCAGCCTTCAAACAAGTTACAAAGTCTATTTCTGAGAACTTATTCCAAAGTATACCAGACTTAAAACATTTAGATTTTATATGATCCAGTAGTGCAATAAATATGCACTTGAGTTTAAAACCCATTACCTGAAGAATGTTTTGCAATTATTCCAAAAGGTGGTTTACAACTCAATTATTCCATGTTTGTGGGGGTTTGGGCTCTTTTTTTGTTTGCTTTTAGGATTTCTTTTATTTGTCTTTGGTTTTATTTGTTTAAGAAGTCAGTTTCTAGAAGACTACCTTAGCAGATTTTATCTTGGATCAGATTTAAGTTCCTCACAGAGCAGTTATCCTGTTTATTCAAGGCTGACATGTGATGATGACCAGTTGTGTTGTACTTTGGAAAAAAGCTGTAAAGATCCCCACATTCTGCAGCAAGCCAAGCCAGCTGATGGTAGTAGATTACCAAGATAAGGCGTCCTACTGTCTTGAAAAGAGTTCTACTGTATCTTCTGATAAAGTTAACTCTAACTAAAAATGTACTGTATGAAATATGCTACATAATACATATGTAAAAACATGCCAGGCTCTTGCTTACAATGGAATACATAAGACAGCTATTCCTTTGTGTTATCCTAAGGTAAATCAAGACTGATTATCCTAAGGTAAATGAAGGCAGTCACCTTTAACTCAGTGCCAGTAAGCCACAGGTCTTTGACACTGTAAAAGCCCAAAGTCTGGGAAACACTAGAGGACTCTTTAGCTGTACCACCACAGACCTCTGTATCCATACACCAACAGGTCAGAGACCTTCCTGACCACAGTTAATTTCACTTCTGTACCAATACTAATTTAGTAACCATCAGTTCAAGTATATGCAGTATATTAGGCTTATGCTGCATCATCACAACAGCTAATTTAATGTTCTTTGATGAATACATAAGAAATGGAAAAATAAAGTATGAGAACTGGTGAATTTCAGCAACTCAGGCTGGGAAAAGAAGCAAAACAATAAAAAGCTTGGCAGCAAAAAAAATATGCATTATATATAGAGTTTCATCCTATAAAGAAAATGTTTGTTTTTATCTGCCAAAGCTTTCTTGTCTGAGTCACCTTTTAAAGTTTTAACCATGAGAGCCGTATTGCTTTAGCCATCATAAATTATTTTGTGAAGTATTTTTTCATATAGCATTAGAACTGCTACCTCAGTGTTTATGTTTATCTTACTGGCATATTCTCTTAAAGAAAATAACTACTATTTGAAAAGATCTTTGAAAGTAAGTGTTATGCAAACCATCAAGTTCATACTATTTGTAATCCCTTTTCTAGTGTGGAGATTATGAGAAGGTTCATTATCTCCACAGATGTTCCTTTAATCAAAAGGTTCAACAGACAGAGATCATAGTTCAGGTACCTAACTTTACATCATTTTCCTTCAAGCTCTGGCCTGCCTCAATTTCAAAATAATACAAATTAGCCAATTCTTGTTCATACACTTGGCATGCCAGTGAAGATTATCTGCCCCACTTCTTGGGGCAGCAGATGCCTGAAGAATAAATGGGGCCTGTGTCTTCACTCTCAGAATCTCACAAAGCATTTTGGAATACCTCAATAGTTAGAACACATTCACTTTACCTTTTTGTACTGTATATACTTAGTCAAGACACTCATCGAAAAGGTTACAATAGTAGTTTAAAAGATGATGACTGTTTTTCCACTTTTCTCTTTTTAAGTTCTAATCAAAGTTTGTTATCTTGGGTTTTGGTACTAAATACTATTTTGAAGAGGGCAACAGAATTCTTGCTCCACAAGGCAAATATAACCAAAATAATTATCTCAGTTTTTATTTAAAAGTATTCTAAGTACCCAAGTACCTCCCTTCTGCAGGAAGAGTCCAGCAGTGTGGGGGTTTTATTTATGTTTTCGTGGTTTTTTGTTTATTTTTTATCATCTTGAAGCATTTTTAGATTGGGAAGAAAAAGAGGGGAAAACCAAGGTTGATCATGAAACTCCAAGAGAAACATTCAAGCGGGCATTGGTTAACGAATACACTAATATGTAAAGAACAAGTCTGATGATGAAAGTTGTCTATTCTGCTCAAATTTGCCAGCAGACATTAAATATCATTTGAAGTTTTCTAGGACATTTCAGGAAAAAACTTAAGAGCTTGAGGTTCATGGGCACAAGACCAGTATTGGCATGCTCAGTACCCACATGACTACTGTCTGAAAAATCAGTTGGTCCTGAACTGAGATTAACTGGAGGAGGAAAAAGATAATTCTATTTAGCAGAAAATAAGGACTACTGGGCAGTTACAGCAAGGTACCACACTTCTGCATTTCTTTCATTCTACACACAGGTGACCAGATGAGAATGCAGTCCAGTCAGTTTTCAGCAGGATACCAAAGAAGGATGTAAAGTTTCAGGAGGACTCGTGAGTGGACTGTGTTGAGGCACAGAGCAACACAGAGAAAACAAATAACCTTAGTGCCTGTACTGAAAAGTACTGAAGAATGGGTTGACCACAGGCGCAAGATTTCAAGATTCCAATTTAAGTGTTTGCTACTTCCTCTGTAAAAAAGAACTTCATAGTGGCTATTAATTATGGAATGACTGAGTTTAAAAAAAAAATCTTACTCCATAAGAAAGATTAAATTATCAGAACACCACTTTAATTTACAAATGTAAACCTGATATTAAAATAATACTATGAATTCTGTAAATCCTTTCAGATGGTTAAAAGTTAGCTATCCCCATATGCCCACTTCTGGGCTGTAAAACACACAGACTCTTTGTGTGTTAGTTTGCACTACATTTTTTCACCTCATCATTAATTAAAAAACATGCCTATAAAAACAGAAAAGAGTGCAAAGCTTCAGAGATTAATTCATACCTTAATTTATACCCCAAATTTACACCCCAGACTTCCTGTCATATTCAGAGATTATGTGATCCCCAGAAATATCCTTGTAGTGGAACACTGCCCAAAAGGGCAAGTCACACATCAGTACACTTCTCTGCGTTCTAAGTGCATTTTGCATTCTGTAGATTCCCTTCTACCTAAAGTTATGTTAACATGTCTACAAATAACAGCTGTCTAGGGTCTTCCACTATTAATGCTGAAGGTCTCCTTGATTATCAACTTTCATAAGATTTGTTGGATTTATTCCATTTTCTGTTTCTTTCTGATGCGATACTGCTGTGACAAACAAATGGGAAGATTCCACAGGAAAATGGTGACTGACATCTACTTTCACTAGAACTTCATAATACAGGAGATAAAAAACTGGAGTTACTATGCCAATAATCAACATAATCACTACTGCTGTCCACCATCCTATACCCCAGTCTGCTCCATAGTAAGGATCCTTGCATTTTTTAGTTTTGCCATCAGTTTCAAAACAGATCTGTTGGGCTGCTAAAGCAGAAACAACTTCATTCAGATTCTCTCTCTTTGTATCATTACACTTCACTATTTCTTCTATATCTCGATCGACTTCTTTTAAGAAGTTGCCAGCAGTCTCATTAGCAGAGAATTTATCACATAGAGATGTTTCCTGTACTTCAGGGGAACACAGAGCAGGCCGAAGAGCTGGTCTTCCTTTTGGAGACATATGGGTTTCAGTCAATACACTGAACTTTTTCACTGGAATTTTGATAGATCTCAGGGCAAAAAAATCTTGATCGTTGATAAGATTGTTAACTCTCTTGATATCTGCAACCTAAAAATGAAAACAACAGCTAAAATATCATATTCCATTGAACCAAAACTCTCTTAATAGTACTACACTTTAAGAAATACAAGTCTTTTGTAAGGAAAAAAAGACAAGGCTTTTGCTTTTGCCCTACCCAAGTTAGCTCTCCTTTTCCATATTCTTGCTCAAAGTATCATTTTGCTCAAATTAAATTCAGATTTTAAGCTGAAATCTAAGGCAAGGCCTTTAGTTTTTATTACCATTAAATTAGTTGTTTTTTTAAATTGATACCCATCATACAGTATGAAGTCAGAAGAGGTCAACTTTGAACACCTTTACAACAAGAAGGAAATTAATTATTATGCAAAAACTCTCTCACTTCAGATAAGAAGACTGAAAGTCACTTCCCATAGACACATTTACGTAAATGTATGTTCAGCTACTGGTTGCTAACTATCTCCGTGAAATTAATGAGCTCACCTCACTTTAAGTTCTCAAATTATATAAATTACTGTTAATTTCTAATTCAGTGAAAAACTTCTGAGTTGGGAGTTACTATAAAGTATGAGTCTGCAATTCATCTAGCCACATGCATGTTTTTTTGCTGCTCCTGAATGCTAAGGCAGAAAAAAAGTGTAAATTTTACACTACTGTCATCTACCTTACCCAAGTCAGCTCTCCCGTTTTCCTATCCTTGTTCAAAATTAATTTCATTTTGCTTGCAATAAGTATGGATTTTAAGTCTAATGTGAAACATTCTGCAGGGATTTAAATGCACTGGGACAATCACTGGCTTCTTTTTCAGATCATAGCTCCCTCACTATAGAAGGCACAGCCACAAACTTTACCATAATGAAGTACTTCCAATTCAGTGCTTTTCTGCAACACCTGCAAAGCACACAGGAATTATGCCCATTTAAAGATGTACTGTATCCAAGTTTACACAAACCTTTTTAATGTGAAAAAGTCCTTCAGTTACTATGGCAGTGTATTTGTTAAGTGCATGATGAATAAATTGGATAAGAATAAAAGACTGCCAAATGCAGCAATTTATGATTCCACCACAACACAACTTATACTTTCTGCCTCAAGTCCCAGGATCGCTCTTCCACATTCTCTTGAATTTGCAAGAAAGAGCACAATCTAGTTGTGCTCTTCCTTTCTTAGTGA